>JAGDQP010017716.1:17206-37951 GCA_022664845.1 Lepisma saccharinum | reverse complement strand
TCTCTTTTGGTGCTCCCATTCACGTCAGTGTGTTGATAATTTGTGCTCCAAATTTAGGGTTGGCAAACAAACAAAACAAACACACACACACACAATGGCTGTTAGGGAAATGTATTTCAAAAAGCAATCACACCCAGTGGAAAAAATATTTAAGAATTATAACCCAAACATTTTACCTGTCAGATTAGTGTTGAATTCCGATGTGTCACCCAGCTGGGTTGGGTCAGGGCGATTCAATTCTCCAGGGAATACGAATAATGATTGTTTTTTGTTTTTTCAAAAAAAAAAAATCAGGTTCAGTAAAAGAAAATAAATCGAGCTGCCGTAGCTCAGTTGGTAGAGTGTTGAGTTCGCATTCGGAAGGTTCTGGGATTGATCCCAGCGGCCGCCCATCCTGACTGCGGTTTACCAGCATTTTTCTCCAGTCATAGCAGGCAAGTGCTGGCTGGGATTGTACCTTCAAAATAAGCCCGACCGATTACTTTCCCATAACAACTTCCCTACCTTGTCCTGGCATGAGACAAGCTTAATGGCTTAAACTATATTCAGAATTTAAAAAGGCAGAATTTCTGAACTGAAGACTACTTTCCTCATTGTTTATCTTTAAATGCATGGTCATTCGTCTCCTCAATATTTATCTCTTATGCAATATTTGTTCGGTCGTAATTTTTTTCTAGAATATAACGAGGCTCGTATATGGACCAAACAGACAGAGCAAAGAAATAAATAGACCGGTAGATAAATATAGGCAAAGATATAAGTAATCCATTAGAAAGGTAAAGTAAAAGTACAATTACAACATCTTCAGCAAATCTAATTATAAAAACCCAGCTCTCGTGATCCAGGTCATGACGTCTCTCACTGCTGAGCACCAGTTGGGAGATGGATGGGTTCAAATCACACGGCCTACCATCCTGACAGCATTTCCAGGATTTTGCTCAGTTTCACCAAACGAATGCCGGGATGGCACTTTTAAGAAAGGTCGCGGCCTATACCTTCCCAATCCTTGCTCTACATGTCTAACCTTACCTGAACCACAGATGCTAAAATGAGTTAAAATAAAAATTTAAATTCCAATTCTATTATGTATGTTACATTATGTATATAAAAGACATACATTTGTACAGGTACCCACTGCAACTTTCACCCTTCCTTTAAACATAATACATAAAGTATGTACGAAAATCTGTTTATAATAAGAAATCATAAAATTAATAAATGACTAACACTTCAGTATAATTACCTAGGGTCTCAGTGTTCGACCTCTCGGCCATTTACTGAATGTGAGTTGACCGAGTGGAGTTTCGAATTCTAAAGCTTAGCTAACCTACCCTGACTTACCTCTTACTTCTAAAGTCGTTACAATTTTCTCATTGAATCTAATTATAAAGCAAAATCGGCTTAACAGTCTAGAAGGATCATCACAAAGAATGACCGAATCGAAATACAGAGCGCTTTGCTTGTTCGCTTCGCTCACTCGCTCAGCTCAGTTTTTCCCCATTTTTTAAAAATTAAAACCATCTTTGGCATGGCGCGGATATATATTTAAATTTTTAACAAGATCAGATTAAACGTCTCGATTCTACATCGTATTAACCGTCTCGCTTCGCTCACTCGCCCAGCGCGATATTTTTCAAATTTTAAAGTTGAAACCATATTTGTCATACCGAGTATATATATTTCATTATTTACCCAGATCGGTTTAATCATTTGGATTCCCGATCGAATTAAAATTCTCGCTTCGCTCACTCGCTCAGCTGAATATTTTTTTTACATTTTTAAAATTAAAACCATCCTTGGCGTAACGCGGATATATATTTAAATTTTTATCCAGATTCGGACTAATCGCCTAGGTGAAGATACATTTCAAAGAATTACCGAATCGGAGTATAAGAGCTTCGCTAACGCTCATCTCAATTAAAGTTTTTTCCCAGGCGTGCATTTTGAACCTCCAGAGGCATTACCCCCTCCCGCAGATTCCCCTCTAGTTTCAAAACTGTCACAGATAACTGTTATATCTTTGTAGAAAACAACTACATACGAAAGAAGAAAGTCTATATATCGAGTTGGAAACACTGAGTGTGTGAGCACTTCTGGTGTGTGAAATCGGGAACTTTGCATCGGGAAAAGAAAATTGTGGTTGGTGTGTGAGTTTATCAGGTTGGTGCTAGAAATGTGAGCACGTTCTTTCTAAACACACAATGAGGTTTAGATGCGAAGATTGTATTGTTTAAAACGACCGCTCTTAACCATAATGGGAGCACTAAACTTTGAACCTTAACAGAGGCTTCAGAAAAGCTTAGAAACGTAGCTAATCTATTACAAATGTGAGCACCCTTGAAAATGTGCTCTCTTCTCTTTTGGTGCTCCCATCCACGTCAGAGTGTTGATACTTTGTGCTGCAATGTTAGGGTTGGCAAACACACACACACACACACACACACACACACACACACACACACACACACATATATATATATATATATATATATATATATATATATATATATATATATGTGTGTATATTTTGCGTATTTTCATCCAATAAACATGATAGGGTTAAGAAAAATATAGTATCCATCCTGAATTTATCTGCTTTTGTTCTATTCTCTCCTTCCAAAGAACTACAATTGGGTATCACAGCAGCACAAACTTCCTACAATACACAGAAAAAGATGTTAACTCTGTGGTCACTGCTGAAGGAATGATAGCTGTCGTACAACTGTTTTGTCGTTGGTCTGCGGTACGCCAATGCTATTCTATGTTGCGAGCTAGCCCTGGCGACAGTTTTGTCTGCGAGCTGTCGAGCAAGCTCGACGACACTTTTGTCTTTCTCCTGTCGTTGTCGTTGGTGTGCGCACTCTCATTTAAACTACGTTGCCAACGACAGGAGCCAGACAGTGGTACGACTGTTTTGTCCTTGGTGTGCGCACCTTCTAACTGTCTAAACTCTTACGACTCGTTCAATGTAGAAAATATTCGCCGGAAGTCATCATCAAAAATTGACGGCAGAGTCAGCTGTATTATTTACCGTGAACTGTAGTGGATCTCGTATAAGTTTTAAAAAGTTAAGCTGACTTTTCTAACTTAACCAATAGTGAGTGAAATTTATAAATTAAAAAAAACAACATATGTATACAAAAAAAGAAAAAAATTATTATTATTCTTTAAAAATAATAAACATCATCCAGCCGGAAATCGAAATCGGGTCCGTGGATCAACTGGCTGATGCTGTGATGATGAGGAATTTCTTGAGAACGTACAGGCGGGGGAAGTGTAAATCCTGCACTGGCTCTAGTACGTTGTATTTGCGCTAAAATGATGTAATTCATATTTATAATTGGGTAATTTAAAAAAAATTAGGACGCTCACTACATAATCTGCGAAATCACGGCTCCACGCACTGAGAGCAGGCCACATAAACTTTCGTCCTCTTGCTTCTCAAATGGGCATCGTAACAAACAAATAAGAGAGAAGAGTTCTTATTCTCTGAAGATATAACTGTCCAAAATATAGGCCATTGAACAAAGTTTTTAACACAAATATTTAAGAAGGACTACAAAATCATGTAAATTATTTTAAAATAATCGTTTCTGGTGTACACGATATTTATTCAGATTTGATTGGTTCATTTTGGTAATGAATGAATCATTAATGCTTGTTCTTCTGCAGGTGCTACAATGGGCGTACTAGAATTATTCCTTTACCAGAAGAGTTGAAGTAAATAGATCTTTAAATGGTTTCGAATACGAGAATACAGATAATACTTACATATATGTTGAAGTCCAAGGAAAGAATATCAAAGTTACCAGATCATTTTTTACCAGCGGAGGACAGTGAAACTGAAAACGGAGAACAACTGCGAGTTCTTTTTTTCAGCCAATAACAACTAAGCTAAGATTGGTGTACAATTACGGCTACCTTTCATTTAAGATCTGATAAAGAAACACTGATTAACAGAAGCATTATTTACTTTCAAATTTTCAGTTTTCACAGGACAAGTTACGTTATATTTCGATACGCGTAACTACGCGTATCCTTTGTCTTAGTTGTACATGTTCGCTTGGTATGAAAGTTCGAATGAGTACGTATCCAGAGTTCGAACGTGTAACACATAGATACCAAAGTTACGAATAATACTGTTTTGTATTGCGTAGAGTTCTCTGCGTCAGCCTGCCAATTACGTGGACTGTTTCGCTGTACGAACAGGTTTCTTTTTAGTGCTTACAACGAAGTTCAACAATTTTGTTGATGGCTGACCTCAAGAAATATGGGTCGCAAAAAAGTTTCTTCTTCAGTCATAATGTTTAAAAGATAATTGCTTACTGACTGATAGTTTACTCGTGATCGCCTAGGATGTCTTTGAGCAAACGTTCTACGAATTTTGGGAACCCAAGTTTTGTTTGCAAATCTCGTGTTAAAGAGTCAGTGGCATCAACTTCACTCCTAATGCAGCTGTTAAGAAACTTGTCCGATGTCATCTTCCGAGAATTTCCGTTGATTATAATCAATGCGGGATCAGTCCAGCTTTAAAGATGTTCAACTATTTGTGTTGTACCTAAAACTTAGTTCTTAAAAGTCTTGCCAAAGCGAAACAATTTCGAATGCAGATTTCCCTAAAATGAAAAAAAAAAACATCCCCACAACAACTTCTTTCATTCTTCCTTTTTCTTTATTTAAATATTTCCTCTTTCTTGAATCTTTTCCTTTTTCCTTTCTTTAATCCGTTTTCCCTTTCAATCATTCATTCTTCGTTTCTTCATGCGAGGACTCATATTTCTTTTGTGTGTATAGGTGGGAGTAGTGCGATTTCCGTTAGTTAAGTGTACTTTTACAAATTTCATGTCATATTTCTCGAGGCTGTAGATCACTCACTACAATCGCTGTCTTGAGTGAAACCACCTTCAATAAAGAAACATGCTTTTAAGTTTTTGTTTAACTAGGCTACAAATACGGAAAGATTTGAATGCTTGCCTTGACAATGTTTTAACAAGTACTGAGTTCAATTCTCCAACATGTGGCACGTTTGATCCATTAATGTCTGATCACGTAGGTATATGGTTGTCTATCCAACACACGCCTTATTCTAAAATAAATAAATCCTGTATTATATATAGATCACTAAGAACAAATAACTTGTGTAAATTACGTGATCATCTACTCATGATAGACTTTAATAGAATAATTTCTACAAGTCGTGATGTCAACTCTGCTTGGAATTTGTTTACTAGTATTTTAAGTTCTGTATTATCCCGATGCTGTCCAATGATTAAAAGGCATCTCAATGAATCTAAGCGCCCGGTTAAGAAATACAATGGCTGGTATAATGATGAACTTGCATCGTTAAAAGTATTGGTATTCTATTGGTTCATAAAGGCAAAAAATGATACAAATTATATCAACACTTATAAGTCAGTAAGGGCACGATATAAAAAAGCCGTTAAAAAATCTCAAATTCAATATAATGAATCTTATATTCAGAATTCTCCCAATATGGTCTCATCTGCTTGGAATCTCATGAAAAGGGCGACCAAAGTTTCTACTGAACTGCAGGTAGATATCTCACCTGATACATTCAATAGACATTTTGTTGATAATGTCTTTCAACCCCTCACGACTGATGATAACATACATGATAGAGAATTTAGCGGTAATTTTCTTAACAGGCAATTGTCTAATCAACCCTTTTCAGTTACCACTATCACTCCAACCAAACTGGTTTCACTTGTAAAGAAAATAAAAATATCACGTAGTGAAGATGTATTTGGTATGTCTTCATTAGTTTTAAAACATATAATTGATATTATTTTGACACCCCTTGTAGATTTGATAAATTGGTCCGTCTCGGATGCGGTTTTTCCGGACTGTCTAAAGACATCAATTATTGTTCCTATATATAAGAAAGGTGACAAACAACAAGTTGATAATTACAGACCAATTGCTCTTGTTCCTATATTTTCTAAGATATTTGAGCACTGTGTGTTATCTCAATTGTCCTCTTATTTTTTTCAGGGTAATATCATACACAGCTCACAACATGGTTTTAGATCAGGTGCCTCCACAATTTCTGCTATCACTGAGCTTGTCAACTCAATTCATGACAGTTTTGAACAGAAAAATATTACGTCTGCTATCTTTCTAGATTTGAGTCGAGCTTTCGATACGATCTCATATCCTATCCTTTTGGATAAATTACACTGGTATGGGGTCTCGACTAATACAGTCAATTTGATTCGCTCTTATCTTCTAGATCGAAGACAAATTGTAAAATTTAATAATACATTTTCCTCAGTAGAATTGGTGAAACGTGGGGTACCCCAGGGCTCGGTTCTTGGCCCTTTTTTGTTCTCTGTCTATATTAACGATTTTCCTATTTATTTAAACTGTAAATCAATACTTTACGCTGACGATACTACGTTGATCTCAATAGCTCACAATCTGGATGAAATACACAGTCTAAATGCTAACACTTTGCAACTTGCAGCAAAATGGTTAAAATATAATGAATTGGTTCTTAACAATTCCAAGACTGAGTCAATGTTGTTTTCATTAATACCGAATATTATCTCACAGAATCAGTCTGACTGTATTAAGGTACTGGGTATCACAATCGATCCGAAATTGACTTGGAGTAATCATACGAATGCCGTATGTAAGAAGATAGCAAAAAACATATATTTATTGAAAAGGCTGAGACAACTTGTATCTCTTAAATACTTACTAGTGGTATATTATGCTATGATACACTCTCACTTATCTTATGGTGTAGCCTTATGGGGTAATTCCAGCGGAGCAAAAAATGTCTTCTATTGGCAGAAAAAAGCTTTGCGATGTATGCTGAAAATGGGCTCCAGAGACTCCTGTAGAGAAGCTTTTAAATTTTATGGTATTATGACACTTCCCTGTATATATATTTTTCATTGCCTCGTTTATATTAAATCAATAATTAATAATCTTTCAACCTTTGACGGACAACATAATTACTTCACTAGAGGTTGTGACAACCTAATAACTCCGCGATCAAGGTTAACCAAACTGCAGAACAGTTACAAAATTAATGGGATAAGATTTTTTAATTTTTTACCTCTCGAAATTAGGAATCTAGACATCTCAAGTTTTAAAGGTAGAATAAAAAAGGTCTTGAAATTATGCAGTGGGTACTCGCTTCAAGAAGTTGAAGAAAATATTAGAGCGCATTATAATTAAGACTGTATATGCATGTTACGTGGTTTTTAAAAATAATGTACTCTTAATCATATATATTATACAAGGTCTATACCAGTATACATAATGTAAATTTTTAGAAACTTTTTAACAATTGTAAGATTTTTTATGATTTATGACTCAATATGTATATATGTATCTATGTATATTGACGATGTTGATAGCAGTAACACTGTTCAAAAATGAAAATGAAATATCAAATATGAAATATGTAAAAAGATTTATATGAAGATAAAAATTTCATCCATTAATTTAACATCTTCATTAACACATTTAAAATTAAATACAATTACAGCTTGCGAAATTTGTTAAAAGTAGAAACACATTTTCTTTCAGAATATTAAAGTAAATTCAATCAGAAATTAATAGACTCTAATTGTAAATTCTGCCATCTAGCGGAAATCACGTCAGCTATATTAAATGTTTCTATTTCAAGAATTGCAACAGTTCCAAATCTTTCGCTATGTACCGTTTGTATTGTAGAAACCTAACTCCATCAGTGTATGAAGCTTTTAGGATGACCGATGTTCTCGTGGCTTTGTCCATAACTTCTTCCTATCCTTGTAAATGACCAGTAAAGGTCCTTAAGGACTCCTGTGCTTAAGATGAAGAGAAGAACTTATATATAAAACGACACATCAAATCAAGTTCCTCAGAGCATTGAGATTATATCCATTATTCTTCGAAAGAACAAAGCGAGGGGACAGAGATTTTCTCAAAGTTTAATAAAGAACACAGTTAAGTATTCATCCTCACTGTTCGTAGTGTTGAGTAAATTTAAACAAAATTCGTACTGTATCTAGTCTTACCCTGTTAATGTGTCTCTTCATTGTTAAAATTTTCACGCTTACCTTTAAATAAGTTCGTTCGGACCCCTACGATGTCAGAATTTACTTCCAATACTATGTCTTCTGAAGACTGGATCCAGAAATGTTTCCAACCAAGATATTAACAGTCCATACAAATTTAGAGCTAAGCTGTGGTATTTCAAATCTTTACTGATAAAACTCATACGTAAAGCAGGCTTCACCGTCTCATTGGAACCATTATCTTAGGACAGCATATTCTATTTATTAAACCTTAAGTTAGTGGATTGCATAGCACTTTACCTATTTGTGTGTGTACCCTCGGTTTCAATTCCAGTGGCATGCCTTTGCGCGAAATGTTTTCGTACCAATTTTAATAAGTTGTAGACCTTCATGGAGGCTGAGACTCAATTCCATTTTAGACGTTAACAACAAATGTTTTCAAAAGTAAGCAAAATTATAGTTTTATATTTAGCAATAATAAATCTCATAGAAGGAACACATCTCACCTTATTTGTTTAAACAAAATAGTTAATTAGGTTAGACTACAGAATCCAGTATTATAGATAGTTAGGTTAGTTTTATTTACCATCTCAATGCATTCCTTAGGAAGTCATAAACATGCTAAGCTTTGCAGTACCATTAGAATCTCTACCATGCTGAAAAAGAAAGGTTTTTGGTCGAAGAGAACATACAATAGTTACTTTACATGGAGTGCACATTTATGTTAATCTTGCTTAAAGTTGCACTTAAGCATAATGCATGCACATATAAAACTCCTCCATATTGAAACAAATTACATACAAATCATAAACCCAACACATAGCAAACTCCATTCATAAATGGAAAATTATCCACTATCCTATTATGTCACGCGTACTGGTGCCTGTTTCTTCTTTATACACCGAGAAACAGTTTATAATTTAATTCTCACAATATCAAAGCCCAAAATGTCACAATGTCACATTCAAAGACATAAAACCCCTTTCAATTAAATGTATTTGTAACCTTTTTTCCTTGGAAGTCCTTTCTGTATTTCAAAACTTCATTCTCTTTTAATCGTGTGACCTTCCAGATCAATCATCCGATACAGCATAGTATTCTACTTCGTAGTTAAAAAGAAGTGTTTGCTGTCACCATATTTCCAGCTTGTTGAAATAGACCTTTCAGCAGAACCGACCTCCTAAATTCGCATAACCATTACTTCTACATATTACTTCTAATTTACATATCTACCTTTCTCCCTTATTCCACATGAACTGAAACATTCCTGACACGAAATTTTATCTCAGGGACGATCGATAGTTTCGTTAATTTATTATTTAACGCGCACTACGGAAGATGAATACAATTGTCATTGCATTTATTTCAAGGAATCTCATTTAACGGAAGTGTTTGTTGTACTCTCCTCTTGTAGCTCACAAAAAACGTCCATATTATAATTTTCTAGATTCTTTGGCAGGCAGTAGCCCAATGATTTAACCCACTGTCTTTCTAACCTAATGTGATTGTAGATTCAAATCTAGTGGGGCGTCATTGCATTGAGTCGCAAGTAGCTCACTTTAACACAAACCGTGGGTCGCCTTCTTAGAAGCTCACGAGCTTCATATCGACGTTAATTACTAAGTCTGACATCACTATGAGTCCAGAGATAAAGACGCACACACGTGTGATGTTCTCCATAAATACAACACAACGAAATTGCATTGTTTCATCTCAGTAAATTAGCTCAATGGGCCAACATATTAACGTAAATCTTAGCAAAAATCAGAAAGTTCTTAACGATTAAATTCCTTTGCATTTTATTTGTTTAACTGTACAAAGGATGATAGATTATCAGAAACATACATCACGGATTGTCAACGTTTAAAAGATACTTTTGCGTCTACTGGGTGTTTCGAAAAGGTAATGAAACTTAGTTACTTCCTGCAGCATCTAACAATCTATCTACTTTCGCGCTATATGTTCAGAGTTTCAACTTGTTAACGTGAGCATTTGTTAGAGTAAATTTTGATTGTGCGTCACAAAACAAACTGCACATTTTAAGGAAATTCAAGTTAGAAGTAAGTTGAAACTTCGCAGAGCAGTTAATTAAGACGTACGTATTAAAATAATATCCTAACAGTTCCCGAGAAATCTGTGTTGTGTTTCAATTTAGATCTTGCAAAAATATGGCAATCATTTCTCATTCTTTTGATAACTTCTGAACCGTCAAAAATATAATGAAGATCCAAATACACAAAGCCGATTTATGAAAGAAAATATTTTACTTGAAAGACAGTTATATAGAATTAAAATAAAAAAAGGTATGGATTTTATAGTACTTAGGAGAAAATATGAATAATTTTGACAACTTTGCTGCTCCTGTAAAGCGCTGTATTTTCCTTTCATTTTCATTAAGGATTTTTCATTATAAGCTTCTCTGAACTCTATGGTATACCTTTACCATACCTGTTAAAACTAGCCCCTTTCTTCCTTCAGGGTAATTTCTCGTAATATGTTAAAATTCAATCTTTAGCTAAACCGAAACAGTCTTAACTACATCAAAGGTAAGTTCTCCTTAACATGGAACCACAAACCCTAATTTCACATTAATTCCGGTTTATTCTTGATTTAATTTTACATATTAGCATTATTTGCAACTGAAGGTCGTCTTTTGATTTGATTACAGAAGTTTCAAAGGCAGCTTGAGGCAGTCTGACTTTTATTGAAACAGAGGAAACAAGGAAGTGACACACTCTCAAAGAGTAATGACAGTCCTCATGGTGACATGATATTTGACATAAATTGAGAAACATAACAGAATTCAGTAAAATATACGTTGTTGTTTTATTGAAGGTGTATTATAATATTCATTTCCAAATAATGATAATTTAGCTGGTTATTTATGATTTAATGTATGATTCCAAACATTCGCCTCAAAGAAATAGCGAAGGGAAATCCTGGAAAATCGAAGTACGATTTGGACACGATCCGATGCTTTCTCATTCCCTCAAGACTCAGCCTAGTTTAGAGACAATAGTCGGCTACACAAGAATCTCCTGTGTGTGTGTGCGTGTATGTATATTATTATTATTATTATTATTATTATTATTATTATTATTATTATAGGTTATGGTACCTATTACAGCAACGAGAAAGTAGCATATGGAATATTTTATACCAAATCGGAAACTTTAGAGAGAAAACCAATTAGAAGAAAGTTGACTACCGCAATTGGATCCACCTGAGAAGACTTTTGGTTCAGGTAAGCTTCACCTTGCTTGCGGTATTGGATTAGAACACATTTTATTTTACTTAAATCATGTGAGGTTTTCTTGTCTCTGTCTATTGGTTTCCGGGGGAGCGCAGAATAATGTGGTATACAAATGTTTAAGTTAAATTGGATAATTAAATGATTTATTCACTTCAAATTGTTCGTAGAGTAGTTGTACCTAAGATCAAATCTAGCAGCTGAAAGGTCTCTCACCAGTGTTAATACCTAGTATGATCACTAATTCCAAGTAACATTAAAAAGGTCTCTCACCAGAATATAATAACATAAACTAATGTGTTGGTAACAGGTGAAGACCCTCTCTCCAACACAGCAATAGGATAAGTATTATCAGAATGTTCATATTCGAAAGGCCACTCTCGAATTGAATGTTCATGTACAAACACCCAATCATCTCTTCTGTCGATTAATTGATTTTATTATTAGCGTTTTAATGAGCTTGTGAGTGTTTAAGGATGGCCTCAACAGATTTTGGTAACGTGGACTCCGAGAAGCTGCACTAAAATTAAGGGTCCTACCATGTTTGAAAAGAGCGTTTCAACTATTTAATTCGGGCAACCTTTTGCCCATCTTATCTGAGTTCCAATGTTTATACTTGCTAATGTGGAGTTTCTGGTTACCAATGTTAAAGTTTCAGAGCGCAACCAGAAACTCCACATTAGCAAGTATTAACTTTGGAACTGAGAGACGAGGGGCCATACATTGTCCGAATTAAATTATTCGTGCGCTGTCTTTCAGTGAGTGTGGTCACGCATTCAAACCTAGTAAGGTCTTCAATTTGAACGAAGTGGTTGGAAGCACATTTTATCAAAATATGTTGGGGTCATCTTTAAACACCCAAAAGTTCATTAAGACTCTGATAATGAAATAAATCAATTGAGAGAAGAGAGAATTGGATGTTGAAACTAGCTGAATTTACACAACGCATACATAAATTCGAGGAGAGCAAAGAATCCACAGAATCCAAACACGAAAGGGACAGAGAAGAAAAGATAAATAAGTAAACTTAACAACCTGAATTAATTGCCAGTTTACTTTATTTAAAAATAAATAAAGACATTAAAAATTGAACTTTAGCTTGCCATAACATTATAAATAATTACTTTTTAATATTGGAAAGTTATTACTTGCATTCCATAAATTTCCGTTATTCTGAGTCATTATTATATAGTTCAGATTACACCCTAGCCTTCAAAACTTACTAAAAATTGTTCATTCAAATCAGTTTACGATAGTTTTCGGATAATCTAGGACCCCTCTCCTCTCACGTCAGTTTCAACGTTCTTTCGTTATTTATGTCAGCTTTAGAGTCACAGAAACTGAAACTTCCCATTAAATTGAGTCACAGAAACAAGATTTGAGTTCAGCTTCTCTATGTCTGCTTTTATTCAGGCGTGAGCGTGAGTTCTTAATGGAGAAAGCCAACTAAATTGAAAATACCTGTCAGCTTTAGAATTACAAGATTTTAGTCTATAATCAAGGTCACTGAACACAAATCAGAATTCAATTTCTCTCAGTTCTTCAATTAGGTACTAGGATGAATTACTAAAATTGAGATGAATTTACAGCAATTGTACAAAGAATGTTATAAATTTTGGTAATACATTATGCCTCACTATTATGGAACTTATCAATTTACATTATTAGAGGAAACTATGATCAAAAGGATATTTAGGAGCTTTCAAGGTCTTCGAAACCAACATCCATTAAGTCTAAACGTTCATTCAACTAAACTCTTTAAGAATTCCTTGTATTGCATCTACGGAGAACGTATCTTTTGTACACTTCTTGTCTGTCTTTTATTTAGCGTTTCCCTGGCATCTAGTGTCCTGTTAATGATTTATGTTCCATAACTTTAATTTTGTCCTTATATAAAGAAATACGTCGATTTGGTTCGTTGTTTAACATTTGAATTTGAATTAATTTTAAGTCCTTTAGGTATCTAAATCTCAGGTCGACTTCTGCCATTTGAGTTATCAAAATGCCTAAACCAATTGAGATCACGTGAATATCAGAATAATTTGGCTAAATACAGCGACCTTAACTCAGTTGAAATAGAGTTGATGGGATTGATCCCAGTAGTTGGATATTTTAACTATGTTATTTTCAGGTTTTCTCCAAGTCATATCAGTCTAATGTTTTGATGGTACTTTCAAGTTAGGATCCGTCGAATTTCTTTCCATTTCTTCTCCCCTACGCTACCCCGGCATGAGCCAAAAAAAATATACCTAAATACATTTGTCATGGAATTTCAAGTGGATTTAAACATCAATCAATTCTACCATCAAATCTAAAATGTTACCAAATCCTTCGTTAGATGATCAGCTTAGTTTCCACAGTATCAATATGCCAACAGACTTCATATTCTGAAAAGCTGCCCGGCGTCGGGAAGTTTCGCCCCCATCGCCCAGTCAGTTTTACTGGCTGCAATCAGCCCTGGCAGCTGCCAACATCGTTGTTGCCTATGGGAAGTCCAACAGCAGGGCCACAGTGCTACTCTGTTGAGAATTTTTACTTCCCACTTGCGTAGGGGATTGGCGACCTCATCGCAGGTCTACGGACCGCAACGTGATGAAACCATCACATAGCCAGAGCAGCAGAACATCGTTGCTCGTATACGGCGTAGGGAATTGGCGACCCCATCGTCCAGCTGGCTTTTGCTGGCTGCAATCAGCCCTCGCAGCTAAACATCTACGCTGCTTGAAAGGAGGACCAGTAGAGAGGATTTCATTTACATTCACCCCATTTTTCATCAATTGATGACTCATTATTTCATCTATTCTTGTGCTGTAAGTTGCGCCTCCGCGCAATGACCAAGGATGTGACAGGATGTACTTGCATTGACGATGGCCCCTGGGCCCAGGGGAAAGGGGGCGGAACCATTGGATAGCGTCTAGTTCTTAACAGCAGATTCTTGGATGGTCTAGCTCGTTGAGACTGGGAAGTGCGCCATTGGGGAGCTCTTCGGACCTTTGGTTTCGCCAACACTCGGGGGAGTGGGTGTCCCAAGTATCCATCAGTCGGGAGTACAAGTGATTTCGACGCCAAGTCATTGGACTTCGCCTCGATTTCCAGCTTGCTGACAAGGGTGATAAGGGTAGTACCCGGCAGCCTCGTTGGCTCCTCAGAACGAAGACGGAGAAGTGTGGGCATTTACGGCTAAAATTCATCATGGCTCCACCACATCCTAACAAGTCGCCTTCGCGCACAGAAAAGAAGAAGACAAAGAGACAGAATGAAGAGAAAGTCACTGAAGATAATAGAAAGAAGGCGCATATCGTTATCGAAATAACCAGTGACACCGCAGAGAAAATCGAAGTAGAGGAACAGACAAGTATCGTACCGACTATCACACGATATCTTGTTATTAAAGTAAAGAATGAAGCAGAGAATCCAGGTGGTTTGAAGGGGTTATCCCCTTTCATTATACAAAAACAACTGAATCATGTCGCCGGCGAACTTGCACATGTTAAAAAGTTTCGCAACGGCACCTTGCTCGTGGAGACATTCACTAACAAACAGTCAACTAATCTCTTAAAATTGAAGACCCTAGGACAATTCGAGGTTCAAGTTGAACCGCATCGTCAACTAAATTATAGTCAGGGAGTAATATCTTGTTGGGACTTGCAAGATGTCCCTGAAGAAGAGATTAAAGATGAACTTGCCAGCCAAGGTGTAGTCAATGTTCGACGAATTAAAACAAGAAAGAGTGGAGAACTGCAACCCACGAGTTCGTTAATTTTGACGTTTGCCATGCCACAGCTCCCCAAGGACGTGAAGGCAGCATTCTATTGCTTACCTGTCCGTCCGTATATACCGAGTTCGCTCCGCTGTTTTAAATGCCAGCACTATGGACACACCAGCACGTCGTGTAAGGCGACCTCTGCTGTATGTGCAATATGCGGTACCAGTAGCCATGGTGCGGATCCTTGCACATCACTGAAACCTCAGTGTGTTAACTGCAAGGGTGATCACACGGCCTGGTCGCGTGACTGTCCGGTATTTAAAGAAGAAAAACGCATTACAGAACTGATGGTGATTGAGAAAATATATGCTGGCGATGCAAAACGTCGCGTAAAAGAGTCTCAGCGCACCCTTCCCTCGGGTGCGTTTTCACATGTTGTAGCCAGACTCTCAGTTAAAACTGTCTCGGTTGGTACCCAGACAGTTAATGTATCAACACAAACAGAGTCTGATGTGCATGAAGACCTTCCGAAGCCGCCCAAAGAATCGGAGACTCCTCGCAATATGCAGACGCAGTTTTAGGGACAACACACGCCTGTGCAGAGCTCTAGAGCTCCACGGGTTAAGACTACTTTTAGTCCCTATAAAGTCCCGAAATTAGTTCGAACTTCGCCTCTCACTACAAGCATTAAGACTCTGACGAACGTTTTGTCTGCTCAATTAGCTCAGGAAGAGTCTGCACATACTATCGATGAACCAAGTTCATCTTTGGCTTCAGACATGATTCAGGACCACCTGATGGATATGGATTTTAATCTCGTTGGAAGGAAAGGGAAACCTAGGTATAAACCTAAACTTAAACGGCAATCTTTTACTTGTTTTTGGGGAGTTTTATGATTTCCGTTTATTTTATATGATTATGCTCCTTAGCTGTTATGTTTTATAGTGTAGTTTTGTTTTATCTTATGAAGGCTCATTTACAGGCTTCCATTAAGTTATATAGTGTAGTTTTGTTTTATATTTTGTAAAGTCCCATTTACAGGCTTCCTTGTTATACTGGCCATTTACACTAGTGGGCTGATTGTGAAGACCTTTTACATCTTCATCTTTTATATTCTTTTATTATTTTAATTAACAGCTACATTTTGACATGACCGAGATAAGGGGCTTCCCCCGTATCGGGACGGGTGTAAGCCATAGTGCTGTTACCGCCCATAAAATTCATTTTATCTTATCTTATTCTGAAAAGCTGAGACAAGGTTGATGGCCAGTAAAATAAAGAATTTATAATCTGTAAACTATAAGCTGTGTGTCATGCTTTTATAATGTGTAAATTTATTGGAAGACTTTTGTGCTACAACATTGTGACCGTAAAATATTTTAAGTCTGTTATGTTAAACAAGTTTGGCCACCTCTAGCCTATATTGTATTAAGTAGTATGAGTCAATTAAAAATCTGTCCATGGGTGCCAACTTTACTGTTAAGAAAATTTTCCCAGTTGTCTCGAAAAAGTCAGGAAATTGGGTTGAATGGGAACGTGACTAACAGAAATGAGAAACCCTTCAGTTTCGAAAATTATTGAAGTAAAAAATGCTTAGAAATTTTTCTGTATTAACATGTAGGCTTATATTGCGGCTTTTGTCAATATTCAGATTGAAAACATGATTAATAATACAGTAATACTAATAATACTACATGATGAATGTCCCCAAGTATTCAGATTTGTTTACTTTCTCTATGACCTCATCCCTAATTCTTATGTTTTATTTCCTTCATTCCCTGTGTTTATGCTTGTTGTCATGTATTTTGTTTTATCTATGTTTACCTGTAGACTTATCTCATCGCACGCTTCTACTAAGACATCAGTGTTACTTTGTAGTGCATATATATCGTCCCCTATTAAATCAACATCATCCGAGTATACGAAAAATTGATACAAACCATACAATGATAGTCCCTTTCTGTCCCCTTTAAATTTTAAAATAGCATATTCTAACGCCAAGTTAAACAGTAGTGGTGGCAAGGCATCGCCTTGTTTCAATCCGTTGCGAATCTTGAAACTATTTGACATATTATTACCTATCCATACTCTGCTTATGGGGTCGCTGAGACACATCTTCACTACTTGAACCAATTTTTTCAGAATTGCAAATCGTATCAGGATACTGTACAACTTTTCCCTTTTTGATAGAATCATATGCTTTCTTAAAATCAATGAATAGCTGATGAACCGTCCCATTTCTTCTCCAAAATTTGTCTCAAGGTGAAAATCTGGTTCAACGTGGATCTATTTCTTCTAAATCCACATTGGTGATCTCCAATTATTTCATCTACGTATACATTTAGGCGTGTTAACAGAATATTACTTAATACCTTGTAACAAGTTTGAAGTAACGAGATTCCGCGGTAATTATTGCATTCCGACTTATCGCCTTTTTTGTAAATCGGAACAATTATTGATGTTTTCCATTCCTTTGGGAGCTCCTCCTTTCTCCATATAGCACTTATCAATTTATGTAGTTCCTTGATTAGTGCCGTTCCTGCTGCTTTAATTAATTCGGCTGGAATATTGTCTATTCCTGGTGATTGAAGTTTTTCAATTTCTTAACCGACATTTCGATCTCGATCTCGCTAGGCTCGGGAATCCACGGTTCTGCGGTATGGATTTCAAATTCCTCTGTTTGTTTCCCTTTGTGTACCGTACATTAAGAAGTTTGTCGAAATAGCTTTTCCACACATTGAGAATTTTAGTCGGATCTGCCTGAAGATCTTCACGTTCATTTCTAATCATTCCTAGCCTCGGCTGGTAACCTTTTCTTAACGAGTTTATCCCTTTGTATAGAGCTCGTATGTTATTTGTCTTGCCGTTTTCCTCAATCTGCTGAATCTTCTGCGTCAGATATTCTCGCTTTTTGTTTCTGAACCCGAGTGTGACGTTTCGTTTCGCGTTACTGTATTGGTTGGTATTTGCTTCGCTTTTATTACTTAGCTATTGTTGCCTGACTTGATTTCGTAGTTCATGAAGATTAAGACATTCTTCATCAAACCAAGGTTTGTTTTTCTGTTGTTTCTTCTCACCTACACATTACTTCGCTGCACTCTTAATTGTTTCACGAATTGCCTCCCACATCTTACTTACATCAATTTCATTATTAATATCATCATTATTATTACTGGAGTAGGCTAGGATTTCGAACCTATTTGAGAGTTCGACTTGGTAATCTGCTTTTATGCTCGGATTATTTAATCATTTAACTTCGAAAGGATCAATTAAAAAAAATTCCACGTTTCGAATAATGAAAGTCTACATAAATGTATTTACTCCAGAAACTGTTTCCGTAACATAAAAGGACTAGTAAAATATCTTACGTTCACAGAAGAGACGGTGGAACAGGGGTAGAGTGTTGGACAATAAGATGAACAAGCAAATCTGAAGGTCGTGAGTTCGAATCCCATTCTAGACCTCTCTTTTTGTCGCTAGTCAATACTGTTTGACTATATGCATCCAGTAATAGGTATTATAATGTTTGGTGCACTGCTTACTGAACGTATTGTTCCGTTCACTAAATACCTTTAAGTAAATATGTTCAATTGTCATAGCCGAACGTTCGGCAGGTTCGTCTGGATCTATACATTTGACTGCCTGCAACTGAATGTTCAGTGACTTTTTTTCTGAGTGTAGACCCTGTTCTTAGGACGTTATCATTAGATGGAAAGAAACGGCAAAGACGCTCGGCGAGATCACTTCCAGGTGCTAGGTCTTAGTGTAGATACCATACCGATCGTTGTATGGTAATACTCGAAAACGCGCCATATTCCCATGTCTTTATCCCAAGTTAGTGTTTGTTATCACTGATGGACAGATTGATGATGGGTCTTGTAAGAGCGAGTTTTATGACGCGAAAACGCTTCGGAAAGGTGAAATTCCGGTGGATAAACATGTTGTAAGAACTGAATCTATAATATAAATAGGGGTCTAAGGTACATGATTATGAATTCGAGACCTCTTGAATAGAAGGCAGGCAGCGTTGCCAGTCATTCTCCGGTGAATCTTAATTTCCAGTAATCAGAGGCTAACATCAAGTTCAAATTTACTAAATTTCATACTAAATTCTGACCTACTACATTCTCAAAAGTAGAATGTAAATAGAGCAAACGTTTCTTCTTGATTTCACTTTTGTGAGGCTGCATTTTGTTAACATCATTAAACACAGAAAACAGATCAGACTGAGAAGTAATTATGTGTCTACTTGTTTTCATGTAGCCGGCCGGGTGGATGAGCGGTCTGCGGCGGTAGGCCATTGGCTCGAAGGTCCCGGGTACGAGTCCCGGCAAAGGCATGGGTGTGGATTTTAACAGAGACTGGCCCATATAAAAATAAAGTTTAAAGTTTTTTTTTATGTAGACAACGTGAAGTATATGTACAGGATCTATATTAATATAATGCATCTATTTGGCAGATGAATAACTGAGACCACAGAAAAGGAAGATTTCTTGAAAATGGCTTTGTTCTTTATGATGTGTCTCCAGCCTCAAACTTAGCACCAATTTTCATGATAAATCAAGTAATAATCAAACGTGGTTCTCGATAAACCACTAACAATGCAATAAAATAAACTTTAATTTTTCGGTATTGATTTGTATTAAAAGGAATTAAAATGTATAGTTAAGTGTATATTAGGAATTAAAATGTGATACTACCCGTTTTGTTCATGTTTTAAACCTGATGTAATGTTTCTTTTTCCTCAAATAGCACTCAGTAAGTTTCTGAAATACTTGTTGATGGATAAGTGATGATAAATAGTATACAAAGGATGCAGCGTTACAAACTTTGCATATTATACCAGCTTTTCAACTTTTAATCTAGCATAATGCGCAAAGTTAGCAACACTACGTTGTATACTTAACATCTCTATCATCACTAGCCTGTGATAAGTACCCAATAAACTGACGAAGTGCTACGTACATAAATAAACTTGATACAAGTTTGCAACACTGATAACGATAGAGAAGTGTTTCTCAAACTTTTTAAACCTCGTGGTGACCCAGAAATGAGCGGTCTCGCTTTCTGTGCGTGTAGTGAAGGATGGATTTCCAGCAGGGCTTTTGAACTGTGTAGTTTGAAACTCACATCACCACAAACTCTACCTCCTGTCCTTACCTAGAAGCGTATCAGCTCGTTTTAGATGATAATTAATACCAATTTAGTCAGTGAAATCTTTCAGTCAAGAACAGTTAGAACGGGTTTAAGAGCAGTCTCGGGGACCCCATATCATTTAAGATTAAGAGTTTTAAGGTATAAAAATGAAAATGCGCACTAAAACAATTTCAAATGGTAAATTCAATTATTCACAGGCCAGTAGACCTGTAGTACCTTCCCCTTGAATTGCTTTGCCTTCTCATAATATTTTATGTTTATGTGTGGAGCTACGGAGTTCAGTAATACATTAATGACTTTTAATGTAAAAGTGTATATTGCATTGTTATTCATACATGTTCGTTATGAATTCGTGAGAAAAAATGATAAATCAGTTCAGATTAAGCTGTCGTACATTATGATATTGAACTGTTCTCTACACTTGAGAAATACCACTGAATTAGTAAGTTTATAAGTTGCTCTGCATGAATAATAATAACCAGTTGCTATTCCATGTTAAAGAGCGATGCTGAGTTAAATGTATGTGCAAGATAACACCTTATTTCCATGGAAGTATATCGAGTTATGTACGAAATTCTATGCAACAAGAATAGATAACA
>JAGDQP010017716.1:0-17106 GCA_022664845.1 Lepisma saccharinum | reverse complement strand
TAGAAATGTATTTTATTGATCTGTTTTAGTGAGTCATCTATTGACCTTAAAAGAAATAATTCCTTGCCAGTTTAAGTTTGTACCTAGTCCAGTTCGTTAGAAAAAGGGGAAATAACAGCGATTGTGCCATGGTCATTTACCATTTCAATCAAACTTCATTCTGTAACCAAACTAATAATAAAAATGTTAAAATCAGAGAGAGTCTTAATTTAAAAGGGTTTATGATATTCCATGCCACTAAAGAACTTACAGCGCCAGTAACGACAACTAAATCTTAAACAAAATTAAAGTTTTAAGGATCCTAATCCGGTATAAGATATATTTATGTGTTTCATGAATACTTTCGATTATAAATATATTTAAGTAAAATAAATTATCTGATCCAAATGCTGTGAAGTGTATTTTTATATGTACAGGATTATAAGAAAACAACTAACTGTGTTAAATGTTTTCCCTCCGAGTACGAAAACATTGTGCTCAAAGCAAATTGTTCATCACACCATAATTTCCGAGGTTGAAACAATGATAAATACCTTCTTACTAAAGGAAGACAGTTATTGAACGCAGAGAGGATTTATATGCTGAAGTATGTAAAATAGCTCAATACTTTCTTAAAACCTTATTTAAATGTGTTAAACGTTGGTATGTCTTCGTGGATGTTTTTTTTAATGGCAGATAAATTCAACTGTATTAAACAATAATAATAACTATATAATTGTAAGATGTTAGGAAACATATTCCTGTGATTTATAATATACATTGTAGTTTCTGACTGCCAAGTGCACAAATTCAAAATTCGTTGTTGATTACTTCTTTTACTGAAGGATAAGAAGTGGGGAGTCTGGGGAGAACGACTGGAGGTAAAGTGGAATAGGGTCGAAAAACATAACATGTTCTTTTTTCCCTTCTGCTAAGAACAGCCTACGGTCGCAAAATGTCTAAATCGACCACTAACACCAATGTCACGTATATCTTGTTCAATACTAATAATATTGACAGAGTAATGATATTTACACCAGTTCCAGTCGTGTGTAATATTTTCATAACCGGATGAACTCTCGTAAATGAATTTGTTCAGTCATACTTATATCCTAAAACTGTTGTCGTACGATTCCAGGTGATATCAGGTTAATAGCTGTAAACTTTTGTGGGTCTTGATCCAACCACAACGTCGCTAATATAAGGTGCTGTCAGATGTCAATTCAGTACGGTAACAAGTTTTGAAATTTACATGATTCAAGGCTTCTTGTAAATGCGTTGCCAAATTTCTGTCATCAAATAACTTTGCTTGAGATCTTATTCACATCACGCCTTCTATTAATTTCACGGGACATGTATTGCTGTCATATAATTCCCATGGTATTGCCGAGAACGTCAACCCAAAGTGTAACATGAATTAGAAGAATTTGTAAATATTTAATTGTCAGAATCGTAATTCTTACATGACTTCGCCGTACCTAAAATCTAAAATTATTAATGACTTGAAGAAAATAGTTATAGCTCTTAGTGTCTTGTGTATCCTATTATGTTATAAAAGTAGAAATAATTGCACAATTAATTTCTTTTTAACAATAATATTGAATTTTCTTTCTATGTTTGTTTCTCTTTTAATTGCCTCTATTCAATAGCTTCCTATTTATCAGTTTCTATAAGAATATTCGGATGTAGCCTGGTAATACGAAAAGTAGGTACGTTTCATACCAGTACACTGATTGTCGCAGGAAAATTGCAATTCACGTTACATCTAAGTTATTATTAGCGCAAGATGACAAATATTGGGCTATAAATGTGGTCGGTTTGTTAATTTTAAAATGAAAAGAAATTTTGTTATTTCATATAAAACTGAAGAAGTCAACATATTACTTTACTAATGTCAGGTCTGGCCTAGGATACCTACTAGTTTGGTTATGTTGGACCCATAACCAGTCTGTTTAACGAGCTCCCACTAGGCACGATCCTGGAACCGCAAGCTCAGAAAAATAATAAAGAACATTTTAAATACATTATTTTCCCAATCCATTCGTACTAAAAAGAAAAAATAATAATTTTGTTTATGCATGACTAAAAAGAAAAGCATGAAGCGCGCTCTCATATACAGTCACTTTATAAATTTTTGAAATGACGCGCCCCATTCTTTTCTTTTTAGTCATGGATGAACACTTATTTATTTATTTATTTTTTACTTTTTAGTACGAATGGATTAAGAAAAGAATGTATGTAAGAAGCTTTTTATTATTTTTTCGAGTTATTTCAATGTTTGGATACATTTGCTCAAGCTAAATGTTTTGTGACTCAAATCCTAAAGTGTTCTGCAACCAGGATAACCCAGGCTAGTTGCAGCCTAGTATTTATTTTATTATAAAGAAGTTGAGAATTAAAAAAAAAAACTTTTAAAATATATAAATATATATATGACAGTAACAATGGAATATTGTATTGTCACCGGACTTACGTCGCTCTGCAAAATTTCATCATTCTATGACGTTGGGAAATGAGTTTAATTAACGTTCCAAGATTTGATGACACCACGAACCATTGTGAACTAAAGAAAAGAATGTAAAAAATAACTATCAGGCCAACTATGACTAGCTCTGTAGCTACATGTGTCACAGAATTCCCATGTTCGAGTGGAATTAATGAGATATTAGGCTACAATCCTCCCCCTCCCCATCAACTTTGGACATAATTTTCAAAGGGAAATAATGCATTTCGAAACAATTAGTCTTCAGACTGAATTGCTTTTACAAAATACTATAAAAGTCTCTGCCATCTCGATGTTTAATCTCCGGGAACATATGTTTTGATTTTATTTCCCTCCCTATTTCCTTTGATACATTTCTGCTTCTTGCATTTTCTACCTGTTGCAATTTACTTCCTACATTTCGTGTAGTACTCCACCACTACGTCATCATTGTCTGGTACCATATGAACCTCCTCCCAAACAACCAAAACCATCACTACATCAACAGAAGATTATGTTGGGCACGGTGAACTGCTCGGAATATCGTTCATTGCAAACTACTGTCACCTGACGAGAGAATCAATGCAACTACGTACTCTCAGCAATTAGAAGCGTGAATGAAAAACTTAAATCCGTGGGAGTAGTTCCAGTGAATGGCAGAGACATCATTCTGTTACAAGACAACGCGAAGCCATATGTTGTTAAAGATACCCGTGACACCATTATCTGACTTGGTTGGGAAACACTAATGCATACTCCATGTTTAAGTGACACCTTCACATTAGCATTTGTTCTATTCGTTAGAGAAACATCTGCGAAGACGAAAGTTCTCAACCCTCGACGATGTGATACACGTACTGGGTGACTTCTTTGGTTAACGATTTCACGAAGTTCAACCAATATGGGTTGTGAGATCCATAGTCTGCCCGAGACTTGGAGAGAGGACATTCCTGATGACGGGACTATTTCTCATTTTCCAGGTACGTCTTACTTCACGTTCTTGCGTTTCCCTTTGTAAGGTCCAAGTCAGACAGAATCACGTTATTGGTTGCCTTATAAAATTAGCATTTCTCTATAAATCATAATTTACACATTAAAGACAAAGGACGTTTCTAGAATGTGATTTATTCTAATAAGAGATTTTAGGAGCTTAGATTTCACTCGATTGAGTTGACAGTGTTGCCAGCTTTTGTATAAAGTTAAGTTTCCTAAATTTCGAATGTTATTTAATCAGATACATTGCTTTTCCTAGTGATGATCAGCATTATATGGAGGGATGAGAATCATATTGGTGTAAGTTAATTGCGGTCATCATAGATAATTAATTCTTTAAATGTATCAATTAAAAACATTAATCAATTTTAAAACAAAATTACCTACAACATAAGTTCTTATTGTAATTTTCTTTGCTTCTAACTGAAAATATCGAAATATAGGCATTGAATCATAAGAAAACTCGCGTTTTCTTCTTTAAATGAAATTTTTTACATTTGGTCACAAACACTACTGTGATTCTCAACAGTCCATATGTAAAGCACAGAATTTAGTGTTGCAAACTGTGAATATTGTAATGTACAAAGTTAAATATCAAAATGTGTAATTTGGATTTTCCTTTGTTACAGGTGCTGAAATGGTAACTTCATGTGCTATGACGTAATGTTGCTATATTGAACTTATGGTGTACCTTAGACGCGGGTAAGGAATATCAACCATCGATTGGCATATGCAAGGACCAGGTCCTAAGAATATTGTAGATTTTCTTAGGTAAGCTTAATCTTACTCGCAGTAGAATATTTAAAGTTATTTTGCTTTTGTATAATTTTGAAAGGGCATAAGTATCGTTCACTTACTACTTATTTTCTTGAAGATATTCGATTCAGTTTTTTTATGAACCGTGATTTATTTAGTTCCTCTACTAGTTCCCCAGTTGAGTTTATCCATTCTTCTGCAATTCCATATTTGGAAAGCTGTAGACAGAGAGTCATGTAAGGATTAGGTTTTTTTTCCTTCTCTCTCATCGAATGACAGAAAATGTTTGTTTCTTCGTGAATTCTCATTTTGATTAATTTTTAAATTTCGTTCCCTTATTTATTTTGTTTTTAAAACATCTGAGCGGATATTTTGTAGGTTTCCCATGAACTGTAATATCTGTTGAAACGTTTGCCTCTCTAATTACATTTTAAAAGAACAGTAAAGGTTCCAATATATTTTATTATTTAATAAATTGTTTTGAATAATGAATAATTTTCTCATAACGGACATAACACTCTAGAAAATTCTCTCTTTCGTTGTATAAATTCGATTTGGTCTGGTCTCGAACCTGGTTGCGAAAGAAATAAACGTTTCTGTTCCTTCTACACCCGCAGCTGTGATCAGTTGACTTAAAAGAATATGCTAATCGCACGATATATTTTCGGGAAATTCGACCCTAACAAGAGATAGTTCGTCAAATTCTTACCCTTACCCATAGGCTTTTGAAATTACCTAGTCGTCTCTCAGCTGCCCTTACAAGAGAGAAAATATTAAAAGCAGTTGCTATGAAGTCTTATAGAAAATAGTGCCTATTATTATTATTATTATTTGCTTTGAAAATAATCGTAATTCATATTAATCTTAACAAAATCTTTTTAAAAATACTGACTACAACCCATAAGTAAATTTTTTCTTTAGGATAATTAATTACAAAAAATAAACGAAATAAAATAAGAAAAAAATACTTTCTTCGGCTGCTCCGAAACTAAGATTTGTATTATTTATTAGGTGGTTGAATAGGCTTCTAGTTTAAACTAAACAAAAAGACATGGCGGATTTATGGGGGACATTGGGGCATTGCCCCTCAGTTATTTCAGAATGATTTTAAATGTTTAATTCTAAACGATAGCTTTTAAAGTAATTGCCCCCATGGTCTCTCCCCTAAATTCGCCCATGCAAAAAGAATGAAATTTTCTTAGTACTTTCGCAGTTAATACCATCCCCTTAATTTTAAATAAAATTATTCTGTTTACCTCTGTATTAATCATTTAAACCCATAATAAGCACATGACATTTGAATATCATTTTCCTTAACAGATTAAAAGATACTTTGAGCGTAAACTTTCAGAAATAAGGATTTGTTTTTTAGATGGTAGCGTGACAAGCTTTTCTGGATGTTTAACTGGTCACTGTGTGAATGTAATGGTCACTGGAGTCACGGTCATGGATACTGATGAAGTTGTGTCTCGAGGATTAGGCAGTAGCCCCTACTTGATGAGTTATTTTTTAACCTTTTACGCATATTCCTAATCCTAAGATAACTGAAACTTCTTTTTTCAAGTCCGCCTATACCTAGAACTGTCGCAGGTAAGGGAATTAATGGATGGTAGACCAAACTCTCACAAGTTATTCACCTTAGCCTTGGAGTTTTGAACAGATTCTATGAGAATATGTCGTTCCTATTCTATTGATAGTCTCATTGACGTGCCGTGGTATTGTTTGCCAGAACTTCCTATGTTGGTGTATTAAGATATTCTTTATCTTAATCAGCTCTAAATCTTCTAGTATTTGTGAGTTTCTGGTGTATCCATCCTGGCCAGTGATAACTCTCTGGCCTCCTGTTTTCTAATATGACTCACTCCAGTTTTCTGATATGACGCACTCCAATTTTCTAATATGACCCACTCCAGTTTTCTAATATGACTCACTCCAGTTTTCTAATATGACTCACTCCAGTTTTCTAATATGACTCACTCCAGTTTTATAATATGACGCACTCCAGTTTTCTAATATGACGCACTCCAATTTTCTAATATGACGCACTCCAGTTTTCTAATAACACACTCCAGTTTTCTAATATGACTGGGAGCTGCATGTTTCCAAGCTGCACAGGCATAAGTAAGAGTTGACTGGGTAATAATTTTCAACATATGTACCCTGGTTTCATGACTTATAGCTGAACACCACAGAATTGTATAAAATACTGATGTATAAACTTTTTTTAAGGCTCTTTGTTTGATGTTTTCTATGTGCAGTGCGAATGTTAGACCGTGATCTAAATAAACTCCCAAGTATTGATTGAGCCTGTTGTTTCTGTGGAACTGGATTGCTTTGATAAATGAGTTGAGGATGATCCTGCTGTCTTCGTTTACTGCATACCACAGCTGTACTTTTGGTTGCTATGACCTGTAAGCGCCACCGACGCACGTACCCACAGTTATGCGTCTAGTTGCCTTTGCATATACCTATAACATAATTGTAATTTATGGCTTCAGAATAAGAAAGCAGTATTGTCCGCATAAGTATGAGGGAAGATTTGGTCTTCAATATGAACATCAGAAGTATATATATTAAATAAGAGTGGTGAAAGTATAGCACCTTGTGGTACTCCTGTCCTAATGGGTTGTAAACTAGGTTTTGTTCCTCCATATGAAACAAAGAAATTACGGTCAAGAAGGTAAGACTTGAGCAGATGGATAAAGTTAACAGGGAAACCTTCTATTAGAAGTGTTGGAATGGATTTTAAAGCTTTTAATTTAGATTGAACATTCTATGGCATTTCGTAATCTATGACTGATGAATGGATAAGATCTTACGTTCTAAATATTTCTTCTTCTATGGATTGACCTCACGACATATAATCTTTCAGTATTTTTATGAGACTACTTGTATATTCGAAGGATTGAATTAAATAAGTAAAATCGACGATCAGCTGTTTTAGAAAAAAATGGTGTAGAATTGAAGATTTCTATTGTTGTGCGTAATTCTAAAAGTTATGTTTAATATTGAATTTAAATCATGAGAATTGAAATTATGTTGGTGTGCTACATTGTACGGTAGGATTGTTAAGATTTATACAAATATCTACAGAACGGTAAAGAAGCAAGTGCTATTCTTAGGAACTTCTATTTAGTGCATGCATAATGGATAGCCTTTATTAACAATGTAAATAAAGTTACTTTTTCGATTGTGTGCTACGAAGAATTTACTAATGTGACTTGAAGAGTAATACTTAGGCTTGTGCATGTCGAAAATGTTTATGTACTGGTTTAGAACTATTCTTAATGCAGCCTAACCTTTCCTGTAAACTACTAAAGGAAGCTAAACTTGGGAATTAACTATTATCTGCGTGGGAACTAACGTAATTGAAGTACGTTCTGAATGGGTTTCTGTATTAACAGCTGGATGTCTTCTTAATGGTAGCCTTTGTATAGAAATACATGTTATGGTGTGTATAGTAATGTTGTTATGATTGATATATGGAAATATTGCACTGATTTGTGTACTGAGTAATTAAATGTCATTTCCTACTGAAAGTTATTTCAAGTTGTCCTGGTTAGCTAATCTTACGATACTTTTATTATATTTATATTTCGGCCGCTTACGTTCATTAACAGTTCTCCAGATTAGCTACTTAGCTTCAAAAATATAGGGGACAAGAAGTTTATTTAACAATCAAGTAAACCATACTTTGTCAAATGCCTTTGAGATGTCCGTGAATATCCCTAATACATATTCTCGACGATTCAAGGCTGTCGTAATATAATCAACTACTCGCACCAATTGTGATGTGCTATGATCACTACGAAATCCAAACTGATGATCTGGTATAATGGAGAAACTGTTAACATAGGTCTTTAATCAGTACTCTCTCGAACAGCTTGCTTAAGTGTGACAGTAAACTAACCGGTAAACCATAAACCTGAGTGAGTGTACTAATACTTAATAGAGTGGGATTAGGTTCTCGATAAACCTATGTGAATGTAATGGTCACTGGAGTGAGATTAAATTCTCCGTAAACCTGTATGAATGTATTGGTCACTGGAGTGAGATTAAATTCTCCGTAAACCTATGTGAGTGTAATGGTCACTGACGAGAGATTAGGTTCTCCGTATACCTGTGTGAGTGAAAAATTGAAACTCTGGCGTGTAGTTGAAATCCGTTAGTTAATTAACTGTCTATGGCGAGTTTTATTTTCAGTTTCCCTGAACGTATAGCTATTAAGATCATGCTGTGTGTATATCGTTCTTCATTTGTTATGGTCTTGCTTGATCCTTTTCGTCTTAATGTTTGCTTTCATTTTCCCTAATACTATGAAATGTTGTATGTTTCTCTTTCTTCTTTTCCCTTCAACCACTCTTGCAGTCGTGTTTCAATTATAAGAAAAATATTTATGCACGTAAAATACCTCTCTGTAGTTTGAGTAGTAAAGATTATGCATGTTGAGATTATGTTATATGTAGATACGTAGGCAAAGTTACTTTTCTGTTCAAAATGCTGTGAGGCTTTTTCTAACACGCAGCAAGCCAAAGTTGATGTGTACCTTCAGCATTGAATTTGATTATTCCCAAGAAGTACCGTTTACAATAAGTCTTGTACCACTGCACCTGAGCATGAGATGGTGTGTAAATTTCCTTTTACACTGGAACTTATGAAAAGAATTCAGAATTAAAGGTAAGACCTGGACATTTTTAGTTCTTTTTTTTCTAAATAACATTTCTCTAGTTTCTACGAATTTAAATTTATTTATTTCCCTTATGTATCTCAGGTTCAAGTCAAGATATGATGGGGAAGAGGATATTATAATGTTGACGCAAAGTTTGACAATAAACTAAGTCTGAGATCTTGCTGTGAAGTCGTCGCTGTTTCTTCTCATCACCGTTTCTCGACTCACACATTTTTCTTATCGGTTTGAGTGGGTCTGGCAATTGAAATATCTAAACAAATGTGCAGAAAAATCTGCTATATGCAGACCAGCTGGACGAGAATATAAAAATATTTCATTGTATAAATCGACGCTAAGGCTCAGGAGTTGTAAACTGAGTTAAAAGTGCATATTCAGTTGTGGGGCTTACTTAGGGTGTGGGTCTAGGACTGTTCGAACTACACCCAAATTCTACGTTTTATGTAGATTTAATATAATTATGAAGGCAGTTATATACATGTCATACTCACACTCACAACTTGCCTCTACACAGAAGCCCACAAAACCAACTTGAAGAGACGTGCCTCTTCAGGTGATATTATTATGGTGATCATGACCGGCCTATATTTGACGTTAAAACATTTCCTCCTTATGCGGTATTTTGATTCACTTCTTTTATTAAAGTAAAGCTTGAAACGCACATAAAAGACAAAATCTAATTCAAATGGGATCCAAATACACCCAAGAAAACAGTTGTGAGTTCAACGCCCAAACTGCATTTTAATTCTGGTTCACCCAAAACTTTAAGCTTGGAACTCCTAGTATCATTCGGGTCCTGGCCCCGTCCTTATTTTGTTGTTTTCTTTTAGCTCTCACTTTGTTTTTTTTTCATGGGGATAATTAAATAGACAATGGCTAAATGTTACACTCATTTAAAATTCGAGCATTTCTCGTGAATAAAAATAAAAGTGAATAGCAATTCCAAAATTGCAAATTTAACTTAAAGTAATACAACATTTATTTGCTGAGAATTGATATACATTTTAGATCGCTGCAAAGAATAATCAGTATTATTCTTAAAAAAGTTTTGCATAAAATGAGAAGGAGACAAATATAAATTAATATTGCTAATTAGAATATTTTGCTTCTGTTGCAAACCATAATTAGTTCTCTTATAATATTAAATAAAAATACATTGAACATAAAACATACGTTTTCTGTAAAGCAAGGTACAAAACATCAAACTAACAATCAGTTACGATTTTACTTTGCTAAACACTTTTAATAAATAAACCTGCCATGTTCAGAGCATACATTCATTTTGCGTTTGTTGCAGACGACATTTTTGTTTCTTTTTAGTGTTTTCGCCCTTTTGCCATGACAACCCAACAATATATGCTTTGAGTGCACTTACGTCAACCATATTGTAAAATACAATCATAGTTCACCTTCTGATCATGACCTTCGCTTGTGTGACAACGGGTCTTCTGATCCATAGCGTCTACGCCCGCCTTTGTTTTGCTGTAATCAAGGATAATTTCTGGGTTTCTTTCTCTTGTAGAAAGGAAGTTGATCATGGGTGATTACATTGAGAAAGGTGATAGTGTTATCCTTCTTTGGAGAGTACGACACTATCATCGCATTTTTCTGATATACAAACAAACTTCTCTTTTTTATTTACTGATATTTGCTTTGATAAATCCAGGAAAAAGTTCGGGTTTATTCTTATGAATAGGTCCTTACTATTTCAGTTCATGTGGCTTCAATTTACGCGCAAGAGAAATGCTTGTGAAATTTGATTCAGCAGAAATATTTTTTCCTCACAATCAATTTTTACTGTTAGATCAAGAGCAAAATGTATTCCTTCATTGATCTGTTTTCCTTCATATTTATATTTATATGTTATACACACAGTTTGTACTGTATCGCTATCACAAATTTCTTAAAGGTTTGTCCCATACTTGCTTGCTTTACTAGATAAATCGCCAAAAGAGGCAAAGGCCACGGAACGTAAAAGCTGTTAATCCACAGTCATATTTTCTCAGCCTTTTCACCTATTTCTCAAGCACTTCACGGGTTGAGGAACATTTATCATTGAGTCTTTGATGTTGAAGTTCCGTATCATCGAACTGCAAAGCAGAATTGATGTGTTTTAAACTGTTCATCATCATAAAATAATTAAATATGGGGCATTCATTTTCCTTATTGCAAACCTGCCTAGTTTTCTCATTTCTCTTTTTCAACACTTCAATAAGTAGAAATGTTCCTTACATTTCTGAAGTCCTTCAAAATTTACATTTTTCCATTGCTGCTGAAATTTAATGCTGCCTTCATTGTTGGTTTACTTGCAAATGGTTTATAGAATGTTCTTTCGGAGATTAAAGAGAAATTACGGAATTTTCATAGTCGATTTCTCTGTTTGCATACCTAATGACAGTAGATATAAAAGCAGTCTCATAGAGTAACAATCTTTGTGAAAATGTGCTCAGCACATCCCGAATAGGGTTATTTGTTATTTTAATATTATTAATTGTATTAATAAATCAATTACAAATAAGCAGGAATTCCCGGACCCATATTGTAGAAAGTAGTCGTTAAATGTAGGCAGGTTTCTCAAGAGTTTTTCCTCAGTCACACCACGCAAATTTCCCTGATAGTATCTTCAACATAGGGGCGCTGATCGATTCCTTCTCACATCCTAATATACACATTTAAGGCATGTAGGCTTGAAAGAACTTCCACATGTGTTCGGCATGTAAATAATAACATATTAGTGTCTGATTTCCCAGAGATATGTATAAAAAGCCCGACAAAAGCTCCACCAAATAATTGTCTCTGGATGTTAGCAATTGGAAGTGCATTGCGGGTACCTGGGGAAGGAGCTGGCCGCCTTAAATAAAACCCCAGGAAAAGAATTTCTTTGAGATCATCAAGTATGAGGTCGAAGTTCTTCCCACAATGCATGGAGATTGCAGGCGGTCAGGGCTTCGTCCTGATTTGTTTACATTATTCTTGAAGAACTTTAAGAAAAATGTAAGGATATACAAAATCGATCTATGAAAACGCATTCACAGTATCCATTATACTATGGAGAATCACTTGACAAAATAACATAAAATCTTATGAATCACTAATTACAAGTGTTATACTTGTGACTGTGCAAACGATGAACGATTATGTGCTTTAGAAAATTACAAGAAAATGCTATGTAACTAGAAGCGTAAATTTTAAGTGCAGTCTCTCTTAATATTTTTATTTTTTAAGATAACTGAGTTTGCTACCATGATACTCGACGATAAGTATATTGACGATGATGTGATAGTGAATACTTACAGGAAACTCAGGACTAACCGATCCACTTATGGCTGAGCTAGCAAGTGACGGGAGATTCACTAATATTCACCCACAAGAGCATTTATATATATATTTCAATTTAGTTTCAATATTATTCTGCAGAAGATGGAAGACATACTAAGAGTGAGTCGCAGGAGGAAGACATACTAATTGTAGTGACGGGAGACACACTAAAATTTGTCCTCTGAAGCCCTATTCAAAGTACAAACGGAGAGCTTGTGTCCCACATTATTTACAAAATTGGTTAAATATAGTACGTGAAATGAGACCTAATGTTTAAAATCAGAGACATGGTATAATATAGCTTCTAATACGTTTTAAGTATCATATGGAATATATGGCAATGAAAATGAGTTCATCACATATTTATACGATATGGGGGGTTGGGCGGGCTGCGCCCCCTTTATTGTCATCAAACACTCTCTGGCGGACTGCTCCTTCATGGTACAAATATACCACCCACCGGGAGGGACTGCGCCCCCATATGGGGAATTTTCACATTTTTTTGTGACCTACATCTTCAAATAAAATTTCATTTATCTAGCTCAAACGGTGTGGAAAATGGATTTTTAGGCAGCCATTTTGAATCCAAGATCGTGGCTTTGGAGAAATTCGGTACTATTTTCGCAATCTACTAGTGATAATGTACCTTCATACCAAATTTCATCTCGCTAGCTTCAGCGGTTGAAGCTGTGTATTCTATACATCAATGAGTTTGGCAGCCATTCTGGATCCAACATGGCGACTTTTTCAACATTTTGTAATATTTCCCTAAACTATTCGTCATAATACACCTATATACCAAATTTAATTTCTCTAGCTCAAACGGTGTGGAAAATGAAATATTGTGTCCGCCATTTTGTGTCCAAGATGACGTCTTTGAATACATCTCGTAATATTTTCGTAACCTAATGATGATATTGTACCTTCGTGCCAAATTTTATCTCGCTAGCCCAAGACGTTTAGGCTGTGTATTCTATATAGCAATGGGTTTGGTGGCCATTTTGGATCCAAGGTGGCGACTTTTTTCAAAATGTCGGAATTTTCCCTTTACCTACTCACGGTTCATACTAAATTTGGTGTTTCTAGGTTCAGTAGTTTGGCCTGTGAATTTATATGGATGAGTGAGTGAGTCAGTCAGTGAATCAGTGTCCATGAGGCTATATAGTATATCAATGAATGAATGAATTACATCGATTTTTTCTATTTCAATGTTACTTATATCCCGTGAAAGCATGTAGCTTTCAAATAAAGAAAGAATTATTAAAATCGGAAAGGGGAAGGGGGCAAAGCATTCATTCCAAACCATTTGAGCTAGAGATACGAAATTCGGCATAAAAGTGTATCATAACAAGTAGTTTAGGATAACATTACAACTTTTTGAAAAAGCGGCCATCTTAGTTTCAAAATGGCCGTCCCAAAAATATTTTCGACACCGTTTGAGCTACAGAAATGAAATTTTATATGAAAGTGTACCTTCACGAGCATGTCACGACATAATAATAAAACTTTTAAAAAGTCGCCATCTTTAATCCAAAATGGCCGCCCGAAAACCAATTTTCTAAACCACTAAGATAAATGAAATTTGGTATGAAGGTGTACCATGACGAGTAGGTTACAAAAAATGGGGCCATAATTGTAACATCGAGGAGAAATTCGCCAGGGAGAGTCTGGTTACGTTAAAGGGAGACGCATCCCCCCAAACCCCCAAGTCGGGAGCGCAGTCCCCAGTGAAGCAAACCGAGTCAATATACTATGTAGTCCCATGGCCACTGATTCACTAATTCACTGACTCATCCATATAAATTCACAGGCCAAACGTCTGCATCTAGAAACACTAAATATGGTGTAAAGGTATATTATTACTAGTAGGTTACTAAAATATTACATAACGTATCCACAGATGCCATCTTGGATTCAAAATGGCGGGCCGAAAAAAACATTTTCCACACCGTTTGAGTTAGATAAATGAAATTTTGCATGAAGGTGTACCATCACAAGTAGGTAACGACAATATAAGAAAACGTTCAAATATTCGTCAACTTGGATCCAAAATGACCAGCCCAAAATCCCGATTTCCAAACCATTGAAGTTACAGAAACGAAATTTTGTATGATGATGTGTGACCAAGAGTAGGTTACAATAAACGTTAGAATTCTCGACTATGGGGGCGCAAATCACCCCACCCCCCGTGCGAGGGTGCAGATGGACACCATGGCGGCGCAGTTCGGAAGAGAGTTTCTGCTTAAGATAAAGGGGTCGCAGCCCCCCTGGGAGGTCTGGGGGCAGAGCCCCAGCAAAGCAAAGCGAGTCCATATCAACATGCACGGCAGTGCATGAGCCAAGTTCTTCACGTCAGAAAACGTCAGCACTGCCAGAAGCATGTTATACAGGAACAAGAGTTTATGGCAAAATCGACGATTTGGGGGCCCCGTAAGAAAAAAGAGGTTAAAGATAGGAATATGAGCTTTTGCCGTTAAGGAGATATGGTAAATATGTGCAGATGTACAAAATTTCATATTCGTATCTCAAACTATGTTCTAGTTGTGGACCCCTGAAATTGCACATTTTAGGCTAACACACACTCACTCACTCACTCACTGACTGACTCACTCACTCACTCACTCACTCACTCATCATATTGTTTAGGGTGTTTGGAGTAAGCTAGAAACATGAAATTTGGTATGAAGGTAGAGGATGATAAGTAGATAAAGGAAAAATTCCGACATTTTGAAAAGGTCGCCATTTTCGATTCAAAATGGCCGCCAAACCTAAAGTTTCAAAGAATACACAGCCTAAACGACTAAAGATAGAACAGTGAAATTTGGTATGAAACTACATCATTGATAGCAAATTAAGAAAACTTTTTAAAAATTTGAAAAGTCGCCATTTTGGATTCAAAATGGCCGCCAACCCTAGAATTTTAAAGAATACAAAGCCTAAACGGCTGCCGCTAGAATAATGAAATTTAGTTTGACAGTACAACATTATTAGTAGATTATGGAAATATTACACAATATCTCTAAAGACGCCATCTTGGATCCAAAATGGCGGGCGTCATAAATCCATTTTCCAACTGCTTGAGCCAGAGATACCTAATTTGGCATAATGATGTATTATCAAGAGTAGTTTAGGAAAACATAACAACGTTTTAAAAAAATTCACCATCTTTGATTCAAAATGGCAGCTGAAATACCATTTTTCACATCGTTCGAGATAGAGAAATGAAATTTGGTATGACAGTGTATCATCACGAGTATGTCACGAAAATATAAGAAAACGTTAAAAATATGTCCATCTTTTATCCAAAATGCCCGCCTAAGCCCCACTTTATAACGACTGAAACTAGAGAAACGAAATTTGGTATTTCCATTACGAGTAGGTTAGAATAAATTCGGCTCGTCTCCCCTACTAGGGTACAGTTCCCAGCTGGAGCCTGATTGCGGTAAAGGGGTGCGCCCCAGCGAGGCAATCTTGGAATACTCGGAGCAGCCCCCCAATGAGGCGAAGCGAGTATATACATTACACAAGTGTAAAAAGCTGCGAAATACGAGCAAAAGCACCAGGGGTGCAAACTGTCCAGTCAAATCCTTCAACCTTAAAAAGTGGTGAAATGGAATATGGATGAGCCTAGTTCCTCGCGCCAACTTCCAATACTCCTGCGTGTCCCACCAAGTTTTACTCGTCACAAACGTTAGCACTGCTAGGAGCATGTTATACAGGCAGAATGTGGAAATTTCCCCATTCGGACGCAGCGCTCTGGAGTATGAGCGAATATCTGCATCATGTGGCGCAATGCACTGCAGATTCTGGTTGTGATAAAAAGACGCAGTTCCTCCAAACTCCTCAACTTCGATGCGCGGCCTACCGTGGGATTCTTGGCGCAGCGACGCGAGCGAATCGAGGGGAGTATCAACACGTACGGCAGCGCATGCAGCCGAGTTCCGCGCGTCACAAAACGTCAGCATGCTATACAGGAACAAGAGTTTATTGCGAAATCAGCGTTTTTGAGGTTCTGTAAGAAAAAAGATGTTAAAAATTGAAATATGAAATTTCGAAGTATGACGGTATATCATCACTAGTAGATTACAAAATACCTGCAAAGACATCATTTTGAATCCAAAATGGCTGACTTCATAATCCATTTTCCAGAACGTTTGAACTAGGGATACGAAATTTGGCTTAAAGGTGTATTAACAAGAGTAGTTTAGGAATAATTTACATTTTTGAAAAACTTGGATCAAAATGGCCGCACAGAAACTTTTTCCACACCATTCGAGCTATAGAAACGATATTTGGTATGAAGGTGTACCATCACAAGTAGGTAACTTCAATGTAAGAAAATTTTTAAAAATCGCTTTCTTTAATTCAACATAGCCGCCCAAATACCATTTTCCAAACCACTGAAGCTAGAGAAACGAAATTTGGTATGAAGGTGTACCATCACGAAAATGTTTCAATAAATGGATCAAACCACCGCTATGAGCGTGTAGCCCCCGAGGCGATATGGGAAAAGGTCTGAACAGCATGGGGCGCTGTCCCCAGAAAGTCTGATCACAATAAAGGGGGCGTAGCCCTAAAAATTTGAAGTTGGGGCGCACACGGAATTCTTGGGCAGCACACCCAGCGAGGCGAACCCAGTATATATATACACGTATAAAAAGCTGTGAAATTCGAGCAAAACACCAGATGATGTTCGAGCCTTAGGGTTGGTGGTGGTGGATTTTAGGGCCGCCAGCAGGAAGCAAATTTGCTGTATCATCACAAGTAGGTTACAATAAATATGGCAAAGCTTCCCTATGTTTCAATAAATATCTCATTCCCACGGGTGGTGGGTATGGGAAAAAATCTGCAACATTTAAGCACAGTATCCTGGAGAGTGGTTACGATAAAG
>JAGDQP010017715.1:0-37953 GCA_022664845.1 Lepisma saccharinum | reverse complement strand
AAAAATAATTTATTTAAAATATTAATTTACCTTCGAGAATTTTGAAATTTTCTGTGGGCAACTGCAAAATATTTACGCTTTTAATCAAGCATTAATTCAGTGGATTTGGTTAAGAAAGTTATGATTACTTTTCTGAAAACGGGTGCTATTTAGGCCATCTTACCCTAATGCCTATTTAGTTAATGCATATCAAAATAATAAGTGAAGCGGAACTTCACCAACTTCACCTAATGAGCCGCCACTGGCATGAACGGGAATTTGCACGAAGTTCGGAGAGGATCTTCGTTTACGAAATCTCGCAACATTGATCTGCACATACAGTGTATAGCTTTTACATGCGGGAAGATTTTGCTGAAATTGCCTGTGGGAGATGCTTCTAGAAGGGCCATGAATGTTTCTCGCAGGTGGCCTCAAAATTCTATTTACGCTACTGCAAAATATACTCTCAAAATTAAACATTCCAGCGTTATCTTCACTAAGTATATAGTTTACCATTGGGAAACATAATCGTTTGAGAATTTATTAATAATAAAACTCAACCAACCGAATCCAATCTCTGGGAACATTGAGTCAAATCATGTCGGGGGGAAAAACTAACAGCACCATATGAACTCGGGAAACTTCCATTAAACATTAAATGTGACGGTTTGCATATGAAAATGATCTAAACATCTTAGCTCCTCCTGAAGGTTGCTTATCTCCTTATTAATTAAATAAACATAAAGGATAAATAACTTAAGAACAACAATAGCCTTCTGACAACATAATTATGTGCAGTGTCCAGTCCAAAGAAGTCTATCCTGGTATACATAGGAGAAATAGAAAAATGGACAGGGCTAAGCCTGCCTGAAAGGATTACCACTTAGCCAGAACACTACAAATGTTGGTAAGAAAAATAGCGAATTTATCACTTGTTGTTTTTAGCACAAAATAGCTTAGCAGAATTAGGCCAAATTGATTTTAAAAAAATCATGTTAAAAATACTTTCAAAACTGTTAGTGTTTCGAACAACCTTACATCTCCTGCATAGACTTTTCGAGCACAACGCATAACAGAAATAGTTAACAAAAGTTTAGGGAAAGCTCACCTTTCCCCGTCCCCTCTTGTAATACAATAGACTAAAAAAAATAGTAGTAAATACTAAAAATTAATAAAACCACCCTGTACAGGACATAGGTATGTACTGTCCTTAAGCGCTCCTACCTGGTGAAATCTTGGATTTCCTCAATTACTTTAGAAACTCAGAAGAAATAATACAAGTGGCGTAGTAACGTTCAAGTGACACTAATTCTCAGATGCTACAAACTACGAGGAGAGCATCTACTATCAGACTTTTCTGTGGATTTTACCACACTCGATTAAATATTGCAAGTGCTTAGCTAACTAACATGGATACAAGTGCGAACCAAAAGCCAAAATGATAAAAGTAAAACTTGTATTAACAGAACAGGTGCACACGTAGCAAGAAAATTAAACAGATACTCCAACCGAATATAATATTTGAGCAGAAATGAACAGTAGACTTGAAACATCTAGAAAAAAATATAGTGGTCGTTTGAAAAGATCAAAAACTGTGTACAATAAGAAGTGCACAATAATCTTTAAAACGTTGAAGTCACAACGTATTTGAAGGAGCTGAACAAACATTTTCTTTCTAATAAGAAAACATATTAGTACTAAAAATATATTTAAAAATCGTGTACTACAAAACAAATATAATACAGGAATTGCCCTCAAATATTAACTTCAAATATAAAGGTAAAAAATCTTTAGTCCGAAATTTTCGTAGAAAAACCTTAGACTATGGAATGAACAATATTAGACATCCACTTAGGCAACGCACGCATTGATTCCTTTCGTAGGCCGTTCAAACGGACATACAATTCATTCATATACCGTATATTGAAGAAGAGACGATAAACCCAAAAACATAATCAAAAGAATGCCAAATAAAACTTGTCTCTCTTTTATGATTATAATTGCTAGCGAAAAAGACAGGCTACGAATTGAAAGTCACAGTGGCAACAAACACTTTAGCTTAAAACAAAAAACTAACAAACACTTGAAACTCCAGGACCTGTACGTTGCTTGGGGTATATAATTGCTTGTGAGACACAAAGAAGTTTGAACTCAAAAAGCTACACAACCGATTGCCCCACAGTAATTTCACATATACAGCCTAGTTAAAAAAAAATGGCTCCTACACACAAGGGAAAGAACGTGATAATATAATTTCAGAGGTTCCGTTTTCGATCCATAATGATCAGACTATATTGTGTTATTTCTGAAACATGATTTTGTCAGTGAAGATTAAAAACGCTTTGGAAATGAGCTCTTTATATGTGGGAGGGAAGCCGTCGTGCACAGGATGGGAAAATCATTACTTTCTTTCATGTGATGTGGATAAAAATGACAGAACATAAGAGACAAAATGAAGAAATTCTCCCGGAAGGGAATTTTAATTCTCTGGGGGAAATTTCCCCCCGGGCCACCCTCTAAATTCATCACTGTCTCATTCTCCGATCACTCACTAAAATTAAATTAAATTGTTTCGAATTTCTCTCTATCCGGTGGAGTCACATCAAAAAGAAAATGAATAATATTTCATAGAGAATATTATCACTTTTTGTTTTCCGATGTTTATGCATACTTGATTATGAGAAATTGTGTTACTAAGAGGAATTTTCAACTTCAAGACAACTTCATTTTCATGCTATTTTCTACATCATTCCCAGGATATTGCAATTTGATATAATTACTCCACGTTAGAAAAATCTTCAATAACAATTATTTCATTGCAAGATGAGGCAAGCACACATTACCATAATTCTGATTTGTGAAACCGTGACTTATTTTTTATTAAGAACAGAATTTCGGGTGAAAAATTAATTTTCAGTAATTAACCACATTTGAAAACGCAGTGTGCTGTACCACCAAAACCTCAAATTCCAACAAGCAATGTGTATATAATATATTCATAAAATTAAAGTGTTGTGAGTATACAGAAGACAAGAGACAGAGGTGCCGCAATCATTGGCTTCCACTGACACATGCAAACTAGTTACAGAGTACATTACAGTATCATAGAATTAGTTTTTGAAGTTAAAATAAAATAAAATAAAATTGAAGATATTAGAATGTTACTTTCAATTTGCAGTGACTTCGACCGAAATCACACAACTTGAGCATACTGTGACAAAGTAACCGTCTAAAAATTCAAATAGTATGTAATTCAACTACAATAAAAGCACTGATAGTTCATGGATCTTGTAAAAAAAATGAATTTATGAACTGTAACTTATTTTAAGTTACTTCTTAATAAATATTTCACACGTTCTCTAAAACTGATGAAAATATTTACGATGTTTTCTTTATTTAATTTAACTACAAACTGTGTTGGGTATTATTTGTTGCTTTTCAGGTATTATTCAAAAGTAAAGAAAATATAAAACTAATCTTAGACTACCATCTTGTGGTTAAAGAGAGAAGAAACAAGGTGACGTAGCAAATTTCAGTAGATCCTTATTTGCATGCTAAAAAATATTTCCGTAGTCGGTTTTCCTGTTCAATGAATATTACATCAGGATGTGACCCCTTCGCACTCCTTTAAATGAAATAGTTGATTTTCATTAACTCTGGATGCACTTGCCGAATGGAAGAAAGAAGAATGGAATACATTAAAATTTGTGAATTTTATTTTACAAAATTTATTGATATAATTACTGAAAGACATTAGCAATGGAAAATTTAACATAAAGATATTGTTATATTAGGAAAAAGTGCAAAAATACTCAACTCCAATGTGAAACCAGTAAAATTGGACAATTCAGGCAGTGAAAGGGAAAGTGGTGTAAGTCAGGTTTTTTTTCTTCTAATATTGAGATAAGGTCACATTTGTATCCTCCGTATTCAAATCTATTTGATGGAAAAGTGGTGCAAGTCGTAATTCTCTTGTTAACCGCATAGATAGCAGCATTTACTTAATGAGGAAGTGGATTTAGTTATAACGTTTTTACTAAAACCATTTGTTTCTCAAATTGACTTCAAGTTGAATTACACCACTTTTCCTTTCACCGCCTCAATTCTTTCCTTATCACATTCTTGAAACGCCACTGTCATGCCATAAAGTAATTTTATGTGCTTGACAAACAGGACGATTGCATGTATTACACAAAACTATCTCGATTTTTGTCTTGACTTCTAATATGCTCTAATTTGCACAAAATTAGCATCAGCCGACAATGAACTGGCAACAATAACATCAATTTTAATTTTTGAGTAACGTGGAATGCAGAGTCACCTCATATTGAATGTTCTGACAACCATGCTACCCAGTTACAGACAACGATATACTCACTGACAGTGTTTCTGCCAGGACTTTTAGTTTGGGGTGTAAAGTAAAAAATTGGGAGGGTGTAAATGGAGATTTGCACGGTTTCTATTTATTTTCACAACAAAAAAATTGAAGCTTGTGGGGGGGGGGCGGATGTCGAGGTTTTTGGGTTGACGCCTACCACAGGGGGGGGGGGGGGCGAAATAGCTGCTCACTTAACACCTGCTGGAGAAAGAAGGAAATACACTGTGCTCAACGACCTGAGGTGTGCGAACATAGAAATATTCCAAATCGCAATTTTCCCGGGATTCACGTGCACCGTACGTTACTCATCCACCTATCTACCAGCTAGCTACATCACCCCACGCTACCTGTAACTTCTAGCGTTATCGTCGGAGGCTTACCCCCATTGCACACGGTCCGATTTGCTTCAGAAATGCCGGAAGATTTTATTGCTTGAAGGAAATCGGAAAAGTAGTGGAGCATTGCTTTAAATGGAGCTTTGCACACGTTCAGACAAAGAGTTCCTCAGGTTTTGTGCCGGACAGCTGCCTGAAGGCTCCACTAGGCTTTCCGATTGGCTGAAGGCGGATCTCGTTACAGTGGCAATGCAAAAGCAATGCGCGCTTCCAGACGATCAGGTTTCTATCGACAATGTCGGCCCGGTTTCAGTGTTTCCATCCCATGTTTTTAAATCTCCTGTTTCTTTGCATTACCTACTGTTTTTACTGTTAATTTTCTTCCTTAAATACAATAAACTTTCCTATTATTTAAAGAGAATAAAAAATCCATCGTGGTGTACCCCATAACATATAAATATTAACAATTTATGTGTGATGTATGATGTTATAAGTGTTGATTTCCGTACTTGTCTCCCCAACTCCTCATTCTTGCTTGTTGTTTCAGCTTTTGTCACAAAACTTCCTTTTTTGGCTTGTGTAAAAGAATTATTGGGTAGCCATGATTCATTGAATATTGAGGACTGCACGTACGCTGCTGTAACCCGATCTCGTGGAAGACAAAACAAAACAGCCAGACTTGTAAACAAAATCTTATGTGGACAACAGCATACAAAAAGATTATTCTATCTGTATCGCAGAGTCATTTGTTCGCGATAGAGAGTTTAACCAAAGAAGTGGAACGATTGTTTTAAAAGTGTGGTTTCATTTGTGCGATGATTGCATGCAATGATCGCAAGCAACTGTTGCACGCGACACTGCATTGACACGTTGAAGGGAAATCAGTGGAGTCGGTTTGGTTTGTGCATCGGACGCATCATGTCGCATGCAACTGTTGTAACGACTCCTCGGAGACCTGTCAAGCTGCTGCAATCACGTGCGTTGCAGAGTATTGTGCAGTTTATATTTCGTGATTTCTTTGAATTTGGAAATATTTTGTGCCAAATATGAACTTCAGCAGAGGTAACGATTGAAAGCTACGTCAAAAACTGGACGAAAATGCTATGAAATTTTTGGTAAAACCCGAAAGAAAGAGAATGCATGTACAGATGTAGTAAGTTTGGAGTTCAGTAGATGGCAGCAGAATAGTTTAGCAGCTTGAAGTAGCAGTATTGTTTTATATTGAATGAAAGTTGAGTTCAATTTAAAATGCTGCTTATATTATTTATCATAGTTGTTTGTAATCATGTCTAAAATTTTGATAAGATAAAAATATTGTTTACAGGAAGGTCGTAAACTTGTAATGCACGAAAAGTAAATCACATAATTATATATATATATATATATATATATATATATACTACGGCGTCGCACACGCGCCACATCGCTAGAAAACACCCTGTTCATCGCATCAACCTCAATGTACCAGAACTGCAGCATAACGCTGAAAATCAGATCAACGTAGAGAAGCAACTTACGTCACCAATCACGGTCCTGGACATCACCACTACAACAGCTCACAAAAGAAATACCGCTCCTGGATTGGACGGTATCTCATACCGGCATATACGAGAAGGACCTCATCAACTACTACATCTGATTGCTGCCATCTTCAACTTCGCACTACGAACAGGATATATACCAACCACCTGGAAAACTTCAAAAACTCTTATGTTCCTTAAACCTAACAAACCTCCCGATTCAGTCACATCCTACAGACCAATACAATTAACCCCCACCCTTGGCAAAATCCTTGAACGCATACTGGTCAAACGTCTCCACCTACACCTCCAGGAACGTCACTTGTTGCCAGACCATCAGGCAGGGTTCCGCCCAGGATACAGTATTCAGGACCAACTCCTTCGTCTCACCAACCATATTACGAATCACTACAATACCATCAAACCATTATGTCTTGTTTCATTTGATTTAGAAAAGGTTTTCGAAAAAGTATGGCACCAGGGCTTGCTCAGAAAACTCCTCCATATTCACCTTCCTGTTGCTTACATCCGATATATTTACAACTTTCTCTCAAATCGTATCGTTTATATAAACATCAACAACACCAGCTCATACCCTATATTTCTTCATACTGGTGTTCCTCAAGGATCAGCACTATCACCTCTCCTCTATTTACTCTTCAGTACTGACTTGCCCACATTACCTCAGAATATTCAAATCTTCCAATATGCAGATGACACAGCATTTCTCGCTACAGCCTACACTATCCAGAAAATTAACAAAACTCTACAGACTGCCATCAACTCATTCATTCACTGGTGTAACACTTGGCAACTTACCATAAATGCCGGTAAAACACAAGCAATAGTTTTCTTACCACCGAAACAACGCTCTAAAGTTCAACGCAATCGCACTTGCCTCAATCTCAGACTAAACCAGACTCGCATCAAACCGACAAACATTGTTAAGTATCTTGGAATCACTTATGACCGTCACCTCACATGGACTCATCATTTAAAATATCTTACAGTTAAAGCATACAACTACCTAAATCTTCTCAAACACCTTACAGGAACAACATGGGGTCTCTCACCAATAGCCATCTAAATACTTATAAATCATTCCTCAGACCTGTACTTAGATACGGACATGTTGCTTGGATATCAACCCCACTCACGTTTTACAATAAGTTGAAAATTCTCGAAAGACATGTCTTCCGAATTATTCACAGAATCAAACTTCCCAGTCCCACAGCCGATCTATACGCCCTCATCACCATTCCTCACATCCTTTACCATCTCGAAACATTACGACAAAAGTACATCACCAAACGCTACGAAAATTTCCATCCACTACTATTAGACACACTGCATCACGATGCTATCTTTAATCCACAACACCCACCGCTAACCACTTGTCCCATTTCATTACTCATAAGCATATATCTTTCCATACTCCCCAATAATCATCCGGAAATACCTCAGCTTACCCCCTTCTCAGCCCCGCGGCCACCTGATTTCATAATTCGATCAGTCGCACAGTAATCCATTAAGACTAACAGGGCTCATACTGTCTCCCATCAGTGCCCCGAATTGCCCCGGGGACAGAAGATAACATGCATATATCTGCACTAATGCTTCCTCTGTTGTGATTGTGGCGTGCTAGCACTTCATCTTTCATATATAGTCATCCTCAGCTCCACTGAAATTAATGATTACGATGTAAAATCGTAATAGTCCTGAGTTTGTAAAAATAAAGAAATAAAGTATAGTTCCTATCAAAGCTCTCAGCTCAACCACATTTCCAAATTCCTTCCATTCCCTAATGATCCCTTCCCAAAAAGAGGGCATAACCCTCTAATTTGGCCTAACCATGGCTATCTGTAAAAAAACAAAACAAAAAAAAAACGTGCCAAATGCACAAACGACGAAACTAACCCACTGCATGCTTCCGTCGCACGCATTTACTGAATACGGTCATTGCATACGACCATCGCCTAAATGAAACTGCAACCCCCAACGAGTGTGTTGCAGTGTGTTCCATAACTCATGTTCCTTTTTTTCTTTTTCATATTGGAATAGAATGAATCCATGCTTTTCTCTGAAATTTTGCTAGCACGTGAGGAAGGGGGGTTGGGGTGGATGAGTATGTAAAATTGAATAAGATTAATTACAGGTACATTGGACCCAGGCCCGGATTTTTACGTCTAGATGCCCTAGACCCATGACTTCCAGCGCCCTCGTCCCTACACCCTCACCACTTCCATCCTTGTCCCCTTCCTACTCTCACATGATGACAAATGACTTTCCTCCGTCTTCTATCCATATAACGAGATAATAATTATGTAACTCTGGTAATGTGGTTATTTACAAAATACGTTTAAATAATATTATAACAATAAAATAATTTAATTAAATACAATGAGCAATTTTAATTAAATTATTGTAGGCTAGTTGTTGAAAATATGTTAATTACACTGAACAAGAATGTAATACAAAGTATTTTTAAATTCTGTTATTTACAATATTGTTATTACATTTCGTTCACGGCTTTTATGCAGCTTTAAAAAGAATCCTATCTTCAGCCAATTTTGGATTCTACTTTTTCTTTAAATCACAAATGGCACATTGCAGTTTAGTGACAGATTTACATTTTTAAAATTTCTTAAATGAAGTTTTTAAGAAGAAAAAATCTAAAAGTTAATATTCCACTCACAATACAAAGCACTAAAATTTCCTAAATTCATTTATAAAGTTTAAAAAATCTAAAAAAATACCATTACATTACAAAACACAAAGTACACTAGACAGTTATATCATATAAGGACACATAAAAACACTTTAAAGTAAATTAAAGAATGGTAAAGTCATCCTATTTTCTCCTCGCTATTTAGCATTTATTGATTCATCCTCTTTTCCACTTCTCTTTATGTAGGAAAAAAGAAACGTGGATTTACAGAATTGTTATGTACTGGTATCTGTTAGTAAGTATATCGGTCCACCCGCCAATACGTCGCCCCTATGAACTAGCAAGTTCAAAGTTAAATAAATATATAGGAATGGGCAAAAGCGACACTACAAACTCATTAGCTTTGTTGAATACGTGGGCACCTCTTTGAATTTTAAACACCATCTCCGGGAATATCCATCTCCTGAAGATATAAAGTCAAGTTAGGGAGGAAATGTTTCTTCTGTCATAAGAGACACGTTAAGATATTTTTTAAATTTGTAAGGTATTTAAATCCATCTTTGGAGCAGACATGGATAGGGCATGGGAAGGTAGCGGCCGGTATCTTAGTTAAGGAACCATTCTGACGTTTATCTGGTGAAATTGAAGGAAACTAAAGGGAAATACCAGTCAGGATGATTGTCAGCCGGATTCGAACGAACGGTACCTACCCATTCCGGACCCGAAAATACACTTTAGTTTTCCTCATATACAAAAATTACCTTAAATGACGCCTTCATGCATACAAACATAAAGTATGTCTTGCCCATTAGCAAAGGTATCAATGACAGCGACGCCCTATATGTAACATAGACTTAAAAAAATAAAAAAAGTTTTTAAAGACATACTTTTCTTAAACAATTCCTACTAAAAAGTAAAAAAAAAGTGTTTATGCATGACTAAAAAGAAGGCATGGGGCGCTCTCTCATATGCAGTCACTTTATAAATTGTTCAATTGGTGCGCCGTATGCTTTCTTTCTACAAGTCATGCATAAACCTTTTTTTATATTTTTTTTTACTTTTTAGTACAAATTATTTAAGAAATTTTGTCTTTAAAAGTTATTTTATTAATTTTTTTTACCCAAATCCTAAAGTGTTCTGCAATCAGTCAAACGCCAAATCGTTCTATTGTAGTATTTATGAGCAGTATTAAAAAATAATTAAATATGCTTTCAAATTATATAAATATATAGAAATACATGAAAGTAGCAATGGAATATTGAGTTGTCACCGGACGTAGGTCACTGTGCAAACTTTCATCATTGTATGTGATCGGGAAATGAGTTAAATTAACTTTGGAAGATTTGAGGACAGCAGGAGCCATTGTGAACTAAAGAAAAGAGTGTAATAATGATTGTTGGTGTGTACAAAGACAAAAATAGGAATAAATAATGTTTCTAAAATAGGCTCTAATCTTTGTTGTACTATTTCTAATGTAGATTAACATAAAACTTTAAATTACCTGAAGTCAGTTATTTACGACATCTTCAGGCGGTTCAAAGGTCACGGCGATCTCTCTTAATGATTTTTCCTAAATGTTTTTTTTTGCCTCGGGTTTTAAACAGCAAATTATATTTTCTCCTTGTAAAGTGCGCCCCTGAGAAAGTTGCACTCCTAGGCCAGGCCGTAGTGGGCCTATGCATAAATTCGGCCCTGATTGGACCAACGTTTCATTCTGTTTCGAAAACTGCGAAAGCAATTTTCTCTTTTTTTGGAAATTAGAGTGGGTTTCCCTCCTTTTTCGTTTTAATTCAGCCTTAACATTATTTTCCATAAGCAGAAAATCTCTTTCACAGTTTTCGCTACGGTAGACAAAGAAAAGTTGACCCAATATTTTTCTAATTAACCGTATTCAAGTTTTACATACCTATCAATGTCACGTGCAAGCAAATTACAGCGAAAAACACTGATTCTTCCCAAACTTTAAAAGGAAAAGTGAACATAAATTATGGAACGCAAAGTGCATTGCATCGAGAGAGGTAGGAGGGAGGACAGGAGTGATGGAACGCACTGCATGGAGAGAGAGAGAGAGAGAGAGAGAGAGAGAGAGAGAATTTACAAAAAATGAGAGAGATATAGCAACACTGTCTCTCTTTCTATCTTTCTTTCTGTCACCCCTGTTCCCTTCCTCTCCATTCGCCTTCTTCGCGCGAAAGCCTTTCATTGTTTAATGAATAAACATTGCGAGAAATAGATGTTCCAAACCGGATCGGATGGAAACCTGAAGTGCTTTAGGTTTTCTTCAAACAAAATGTCTGTCAGACAAATCGGAAGCTTGCCGGATAATGTGTAAGTAGCCTTACGCTTATATATTACATTGTTTGTAATTCAACGGTCTTTAACGGCTAGAGCGCTCACCTCTGGTGCTTGAGTTCATCGGTTCAAGCCCTGATCTTGCCATATGGACTTAGTGGTGGACAAACACCGTGTGCGTGGGTTTTCTCGAGGTTCTCCCGTTTCCTCCCATTTCTTGATTCCACTAATCATCCCATCATCATCCATCGGGCCTGAGCTAAAACTGTTTAAAGGTCTTTCGAAAAATAAATTCAAATTCAACGATCTTTGGAATAACATTGCATATGTAAGACTATGATGTTGGACAACAGGGGAATTAGTGAGTTGTCACTAGAAGCTCCTTCTTGTAAATTTCGGAATCCTGACAGCTCTATTTTGGAATTGATTGCTATGCAACTAAAGCCTATTTCACGAGGCTTGAAAGTAAAGATTAACAACTGTAGCACTAGAGAAGGTATTCATCCGCCCTATCTGCAACCGGGTTGGCTTTTGTAGGCAAAAACATGCCCCCCCCCCTTCCTTCACAGAGAACGTGTTAGTAACTCTGAAGGCATTAAGAAATTTTGCCTCTTCGTTTGTCTTGCACTTTACCTCCGTTGAACTCACACAAAGATTAAATAATGTGTTCTCCTCCCACGGGACTGGAATGTGCCCACTGCTTGTCTTGGGACTCCAAGTTTCGTCTGATGGTAACGGTGAGAGTGGGTCAAAGGCAAGGAATGAAAACAATGTGGCAGCCTTAAGCAATATACCGTAATTCATGATTGCAAATACCAAAAAATTCATCCCAGATAAACATTCTTTATCTGCTTATTAGAAATTAACATTACATAAAGTAACTAGTAATCTTACGTTGACTTTTAACGAATATTCATGTGAACTATTTTATCTTTGTCTAACTGCGTGACAAGGTACGCAGTAAATCAGGCATTCGGAGTGGTGCGCGGTTTGTTGTTACTTACTCTCAGGTCTCATGAAATTGACTTTACATGGAATGGTAATGCATTTATAAAGTTTCATTTCAATCCAAACAATGGATCGATAGAAACAGAAGCCACTGAGCGATAGATTTCAGCTCTCAATTAGTTCCTTCAGAACAAGAAACAAACTAGGGTTTTAATGGGCTAAGATACAATAAGTTGGGAGAGAAGTGGACTCTCAAAGAGTCTAATTTACAGTTAAATCGAATTTCGAAACTTTTGCATTAATATTTGATAATATTGTATTGATGAAAGAAGTCATGTAAACAAGTTTCATGGTATAATGCGCAGACTCCAATGGACGGTAATAGATTGAATATATATTTTGATCCATATAATCGGTGAAGGTTTAATACTAAACTTGTGTGTATGGGTGACAGGAATAATCTTGGTCTTACAGCTGCTATTATAGCATGGTTAATCACAATGGACTTCGTGTTTACTTTCTATGATTCAGAAACATTCTTCTTTGTCGTTACATTCTCCATAGAGACCTAAAATGAGGTTTTGCCCGTCACATTTTCCATCAATGAAATCTGGGTACCGTATATACTTCAGTCATAACGTCTTCTGTATGTCTTCTCGTATGATGTCGGCTGCATCTAATGTTATTCTTAACCACCCACTAGCAAGGTCAGTTTTTCCTGTCGTTATATCACTGATACATAATTTTATGATCCGTGTTCGATAAGCAGAGTACATTTTTCCTTCCAGAAACATTTGAAACAATTACCCGATCCTTAAAATGTTATTAAAGGTGTTTGTATGTATTTGACAGTCATTCTCTTCACCAGATTACTCACAGTAAGAAGCCTAACCGTTACGCTTTCTTCCAACTCATCATTTCGTAAGTCACACTTCTTGAAAAGATTTTACCTCATTTCTTAAGCCATAATTATATGGAAACACTTCTTGTGTTCTGATGCAGTTTTAATACTGAATTCTTTTTCAGAAATGAAACAATTTCTGTTTAAATTTAACGTTACTTCTGAGGTCTTTTAAAAAGTTGAAGATATTGAAAGATCAGATGGGTTATCGGTCTGCAAAGATTTATAATCAGCTTTGATACTAGTATGTCTTAAAAAGTTCTGCATGCACACGCCGTGAGCCCGAATAGTACTTTCTCCTTCCAGCTTTTCATGCAGCCCTTCGTTTCGTGTCAAATTTGCCTTAATAATGTCCGTAATTATATTTTCGCTATTACAGTTTCTCTTTCAAGATATTTCCACTAAGTGCACAATAAATCAAAATCAACCATTCTTCTTTTATTGTATTTCTAATAAATAAGTAATTGCTTAAGTTTAAAGCATTCATTCCGCTTTGAAACAAGCTACACCGTAAAATGTGTAAATATTGCAAGCAAAATATCGTTATTTTGTTCTTTTGATCTAAATTACGGCAAAACTGATAGCGCACAACGCATCATAAACATTTTTGTAGCCAGTTATCTATGAATTATAACAAAAAAAATGATGTCGTTATGTCTATTGGTTACGGAGATATAATACAATTTCTGAAAGTCTGTAAATTTGTACTTCCGGGAAGATTGGGGGAAGGAAGAGGGGGAGGGTCGAGGATTTTTGAGAAAACACTCCCCTTATGATGCAAACAACTGGCAAATTTTCAGCTTTTTACTAATTATTTCCGACAAAAGCCTATTTTTCGCCTTTATTGACTGGACTAAACAGTACCATTGTATTTTTCGGTTCCTTTTTAAGTGGAAGCAAGGTAGTAGTTTCAAAGCTCAGCGCTAGGTGACACTACCGTACAATTAATCTTATCTTTGAGAGAACTAACAATAGAGCGCACTTTTATTTATTGACATAAATCTACATTGAATCATCAGCTTGTTCAATCAAATATCCAATAAATAGTTCTGTCTGAAAAAATAAAATTCGTTTTATTTGGAATTTTCAATGACGATTTTGGGTTCGAAGTTAGAAATCCTAAATCTCGAAAAAGAATCGAAATGTCGCATATGATCAATACATCAAAGCAAGTTCTGGAAAATTCAGCAAGGGTAAGCGTCCTGGTATAATGCTTTATTTTCTCAAACAACACTATTTATTGGACATTTGAGAGTGATGGTAAACATCGTATGTGAAGCACAGAAACGAAGTTACAACCTGTAAATAACATAAGAACTAAAATTATCAAAATGTCAATTTCCAGCATTTAACCTGGAATGATATTTACAGTTTGCAACACTGCGTTCTGTGCTTCACATATGATATATAACATTACTAGAGAATATAAGATAGCCAATAAATGGACGTAATGTTATTTGAAACAAGCCAAACTTGATACCGTGTTGGCAACACTGACAACCTCATAACATAACATTTCAAGTTCTAATATCTACCCAGTTGATACAAACTCCCAAGAAACTTCATTTTGCTTCTTTCCTTTATTGGGAAATATTCTTTCCATTTACCATTGTAAAATAATTTTGTGCTCCAAATTCAAGTCCCTGTGTCTCTAAAAATGAAGCAGAATTCGAAAAGTGGCAGAGACATATTTTTTCTTGTTATGGTGTTAAGGAGCTTGTGTGTGAAACTTGGTTGTGGAATTCCGTCTCTGTGTTCGAAGCTGTAAGAAAATTCAAATTTAGTTTTTCAAAAAAACTTTAATTTCTCACTTTCTTCTGCAATTCAGCATCTAATACGTACGTTGTATAGCGTTAAAATTTCTTCGATTGGGCCTAAAATTTTTGCTTTCGGCGCGCATTTATCGATAGTTAGATCAAAATGGTACACAATAAGACGTCATAAATGTAGATAAAACTCCCCGAAGTTTTGCTTTGGACATAGTTGGATAGATTTTCGTTAAAACATTTCCTGTTCAAATTGTGAGGGTTCGATTGTTTTTAGAATACATTTTTATTTTGGAAAAGTTTGCTTTGGACATTATTACCTGGAATGTCGCTGCAGATAGTCACATTAACGGTCTGTAAAAAAGAAAGGACTTTGTTTTCCCAAAATAATTTTTGAATGTACTGTATATGTGTCGCCTAGTTGCAAATCCGACCATCTCCAAAATTTATGAAATACTATTTTTTAAAGGATTTTTTTCAACACCCACATTAGTTGGCAATATTTTTGGAATGACAAATTTTTTGAATGCTTTATAGCATATTTTGAAAACTAAATCAGGTTCAGTTGCATATCCGGCCGCCTGCCTTTGTCTGTGAGTTGTAATACTGCCTATCTCCATCTCTTGCTAGAATGCAAGTCAATCACAGAGGGACTGTTTGCGTGTAGAAGCTACGCGCAATGCAGACTTAAAGTATTTGTCGTGATTTTCAGAACTGCTGTGACGTATAGTGTTGGAGAAAACATGGATATTAATGTTGAAGAAGCAACCTGAAAGTGCTAGAAAAGGGCAGACTAATATATGTTTTTTAATCTTTCTATTGAGGTGCTTTGCCGTTGGATGGGAAGGGTAAAACAAAAAGTCAATATTCATCGCAATGCTCTCTATCTGATCTGTCAAACAACCCCCCTCCCTCCAAACGTCAAACACATCGAGTGTATCTTCCCTGTCACAGATCATTCATTCTTACCACAGGATTTCGGTAACATTAATTTTCTTTAATGAGACTTTGATAAAGCCTGAAGAATTCCATAATATTCTACTCCATTACGGGATAAGTTTCCCTGTAATTGATTGAAAAACAGAGACCTTTTCTCATTTCAAACCTACATTAAAATTTCACTTGTAAAACATTTATGCTGACATAATCACAAGAAGACAATTCGTTGGCGCTTCAAGGTGAAGCACAATACGAAACAGACATTGACTCGAAACAAGGTCGGGTCGGGACGGGCGTAAGCCATAGTGCTGTTACCGCCCATACAATTCATTTTATCTTATCTTATCTTATCGAAACAAGGTATTTGTAACAAAGGATGAACTGTGATAATGATGAATTCGGAGGTAATCCATCTTGGTAAAGCTGTGCGCATTTTGATGTTCAGAGATGTTAACGCTTTGCTGTATAAACATTTTGGGTCTCAGTGATAAAATGTGCCGAAACTCTGATTTTACAAAGACATCATTAAAACTACCAATCAGAGAAATAATTACGTCTTAAATGATGAGGAAGAGCCATGTAAACATTTATCAAACATCTGTTATTCGTAGTACTCCCTAACTCCCTACTGTAAGTTTTGACGTAAAAATATGTCTCTAATTCAAACATTCATTACTGAAATGTAAGCTGTGATCATATCTGTAGTTTCTTTCTGCTAATATAGTGAGACAGGACATTTTGTTTACCGTACATTTGCTTGAGTTTGTTGCAAAACCGGCCATCTCCCACTGTTTGTTGCAAAGCAGACCATCTCCAAAATTAAAAATGCTGATGTTTCAAATAATTACATTCATAAACCGCTGTTATTCTTGCACATTTAGGAAATACTTGTTTACAAAAGCTTAAGTAAAGTCGTGCCATATCCATTTGTTTCTGTAGAATCAGTTTTTCGTCTCTCTTAAAACTTATGACCGCTTGGAGATAGCTGGTTTTCCAACTAGGCGACTGATATACAGATGCAGGACAGTATATATATGCGGCTCTTACATGCGAGAACACTGTACAAGTTCTGCAATCAATGCTTGAAATCACGGAATCACTTTGTGCTGAATAATAAAAATAAAAATATTTTAAAGAAAAAATATTTTATCTTTACTATTTTCTACAATATATTCACACATACATACACGTGTCTCAACATGACACATTTTACTTTAGAGCGACTAACTGACAAAGAAAAAATTAATCATGAATTCAGGACAAGCTGCACAAATGAAATCTGTGGAAAAAATTCTGTTAAATAGACTCTCTTAAAAATAAAACTGTCTCGTGAAAATAAAAGTCGCATTGCGGAACTGCATCTACACAAAATGTTTGTTGGTCGAACACCTAGCAAAGTAATACGAAGTAAGAATGATCTTTATTGATTAAATCATTTTAGCTAATATTTTTAGTTGATTAGTTGAGGTTTAAATAGAGTAGTTACTTCAATAAATATCTTCAGTTAACCAAAGGACTTAAGAAAAACAATTCTGGTCAATTAGTTTATTCGTATTCTTCTGTTATAAAATTATATCGATATCTTATGAGTGCAGGTCACGACCGCTATCTTGGTATGATCCATTCATTTAAATGATAATTGTTTTATTCGTCATACACTTCCTAGAAATGAAATTTGTAACTAATATTTACATGTAATAATTCTTAATGGTAATTTTGACTCGTTGTTTTGTAAATATGCTGTTTGTTGAAACGTACGAGTGTAATGCATAATTGATAGTTAACCCTATTAAACACAATATATCCACAGCAAAATAATTGCCCATGTATAAAATAATCCGTTTATATAAAACAAATAACCATCACGTTATAGTACCGATACTTTAATGTGTACATAGTGATATTTCTTCCGGGTGTATCGTCGCAGTAACCTTCCTATTAAGGTATACAGTGCATTCTGTTAACAGACTGTTGAAGCTACAAATATCACTCGGAAAGCCGTGGGCACGAACCCTGCTCCGGCTAGCCATCTTGACTGAGGTTTTCCTCAGTCTCAAAATACGAATTCCGGGATGGTAACTTACGTAAGGCTAGGGCCGCTGACTTTGCACGTCATTGCGACTCCCTTATCCCGTCCTGAGCCTTCGATGCCTAAAGTCCATAAATAAATTCAATAATTTACTTGAATACAAGGAAAAACGAAGTATTAACTATTTTTCTTCTTGTCTCTTGTCACTTTTTAATGTTTTAAAAATTTAAATAATAATAGTTTTAATGAATACATTTTTGATCATTAATCAACTTAATAAGGACGCTAGACTTGTATATTAGAGTTCTGCACGGACTCTGGCTATAAATTGCCAAAACATCTTGGGTTCTTGTCGGGCCTGGGGCTATTGTGGCTATATTTTTCCCAACTGAGGCACGGCAAGCACTGTATGCCAGGGTCAGGGCAAGAACAGAAGTACGATCTCAGGCTTGCTAACGATAAAAAATATTTCATACCAAAGTTTAGGTGTGTTATATGACATTAGTCAATTTTATGTAAAATGCATTGAATAATTATGTTATTGGTGGACTCCATTTTGAATTCTGGGAGTTGTTCAAAGATGACAAGGTGTTATTATCCATTTTACCACATTTTATTATATCGCATTTTTAACTGTCTGTTCGGTGCAAATTTTGCAATCGATTTTAAACTAACTTCTTGATGAGCTAGAGACTTGAAACTATAAACATAGCTCAGAACTGGATGAAATTACAATATTAACTTATTATATATATATTATCGCCATCTTGAATCCAAAATGGCGGACTCCAAAAATCCATTTTCCACACCGTTTGAGCTAGTGAGACGGTTCTAGAGTTCACACACTTCCCTGTTGAGTGCGCCGAGTGTCGAGGTGGGTTAAGCATAGAAGGAGTCGGAAGCAGATGTTTGAACTGCGGAGCACGGGAATAAAATCCCAACTGATTTTCGTTTACAAGTACTATTAAAGATAGTAATTGATTCAGTAACCCGATGCTAAACTTTGGGTAGTACGCATGCGAACAGTTACTATCATCAATAATATTCAGTGACAACAAAAACTCGACTCGCACAACCTAGAACTGTTTATGATATTTATTTAGGAACAAACGACTTAGAAAGCAACGCAATATCTCTCGTAACTTCCAGTAGCAGACGTTACTTTTTAATAGTATGTAACAATTAATATAGCTTTCATATACAACGAACTAATCCTTTCAATGGAACCTGTAGAACGTATTATTGAACAATATAAAAGCTTCTTTAATTGGTTTGTCTCGTAGAACAAATATGAACCAATTGATACGAGCAATACAAATTTACGAACTGGTTATACTATTGAAGGGCGTGTATTTATGTTTTTGCCCTTACACGCACAATTTGATAGGTTACATATGAAATGAGACACAATAAGCAACAATACATACATAATAACACACTATAAATTATGTAAATTATGGAATGCTGCAGTATTTTAGATTTTACTTAACCTTATAATATTTTTTATGTTGAATTCGATGTATTTACACCAGATTATATATATTTGCTGACACTCACCGCGTTCAAGGTATGCATCAACAGGCAACCAATTACGAAAATGTAGTAACAAAAATCAACTACTCAATTCTCGGACGCTAATACCACATTCGTGGTGAACAGTCGAAATAGGTACAAATTACGGCGAAAAAAGTATAAAATATACTGGGTAGAATTAGGCTTGATCTCCACCAAGACCACAATATCATGATATACTAGCGAGAAGAACGTACAGACGCAGGACACTACGAATTATTACAATACACGTAAAAATAATCTTACCACCAAAAATATAAAACCTAATTTTAGTTGTTTTACGCCTGAAACGACCTCAACTAATGACTCTACGTTCATAGAGTAGGAAGACACGTTGATTTCCTATTATTCCGCTGTTTCTGAGCAAATACAGCGATTTTTTTCTAAAATTTAGGGATTCAATGTGTTGTGTGAATCTGTTGGGCACACGAATTATGCTAAAAATGTGCACATCCAAATTTTTTGTTACAACCTGCGGTGATATACTTATTATCACCATCTATCGCTAGCATATGTATTCTACGATCATTTCAAGGGGGGAAGTGCCTTCCATCCGGACACACTTACAATTACAGAAACTCTCATATACCTACAGAAATTCACTTCCATCTGTGGATACACGTCGCTTAACACTCTGAGACTATAACAATAATATTGATATCGTACATACATACCATGCTCATGAGCTATATACCTCAAGATAAGGATCCTTTGTGAATTGTCACGTGACACATACCGCTGTTACACAACCTTAAGCCGACTTTATAATGACACATAAGTATCACAATTATGCCTAGTTGTTCCCCATCTAGCTCGACATAAACGTACACGAGAACATTGCAAACACTGTAAAATGCTGTCTCTGACGTTACCATGCACATGAAAATACCGGACGGCCGCAATAGTTTATATTTATTTTCTTTGCCAGCTCAGTCACGCGAGTAATCGGCAATAAAATTTCAAAGCATATACGCCTACCATGACATCCAGCATAAAACTACGGGTAGACGTAACGCAGGCACAGTGGATTATTTGTTTCTTTGTTTATGTCCATTTTACTATTACCACGGGTCACGGGCTGACCAATGCACCCGCCACATGCACTGTTTTTATATTATTTTATATTGACTTCTGCAGCTTATATAGCGATATAGGTTAATTATAATAACGCAGTTCAAGCACTGAGGCGATTTGACTTCATACTATAATGTCAATACGCTCATCAACATTGCAGGAATATGCTTCATAAGGCAACCATAGACTTTCAATATAAAACATTATTCCAACTGCAACACTAGCCACAACTGATAAATAAAACAACATGGAACACACTTATAGATTGTGTATCTGCTTTCCAGGATATGTCTCCTTACATCACACGTTGTATGTGGGCACATCAACTAGCGCAGATTTTGTTCCATTTCCGTCGTAAATATAATATTTTTGGATGCACAACAATGAGGCCACTCATTTCACTCCATTGTCTTCTTTGCAACTACTCTCGCGCCACTCCAACAACGAACGGCACGCGAGCAAAGTTCTTGCATCCGGTGAAACAAAGCGATAGAGAAGGAATACAAGTTCCGGTGACTGTCACAGATCGTTCAGCGGAACTTGTCACAACTCCAGTCCTAACCCAAAGTAGTTTATGGAACTGTGACCGGGCAGCTGACCGTCACACTAGAGTTACGAAATTTTGCACAAAGGTGTATTATCAAGAGTAATCTAGCAAAATATTAAAATATTACCGAAAATTCGTCATCTTGGATTCAAAATGGACGCCCAAAAACCCATTTTCCAGGCGGTTCGAGCTAGAGAAATGAAATTTTATATGAAGATGTACCATCACGAGTAGGCTCATCAAGATGTTTAAAATCAATTGCAAAATTTCACACATACAAGACTAAAAAGGAGAAAATAATTATTTAAATAAACAAAAATAATATACCACGTTTTCAAAACTTACAAAAATTATAAAATAATTTATCCTATCCCAATACAGATTTATAACCCGATACAGATTGCCCTGAAAATTTATGATTGTAAATTTTTAATGGCTATGAAAATACTTGTAAAATTTAGAACGAAAAGCGTGGGGCGCATGCAATAGATAATTGATGCATGAATAGTTCACCTAACTCATTAACACTTTTATTGCATCGCAAATGATATGAACTGTTGCGTGAGTTTTCTCAATGACAGCTACTCTCTACACTCCTTACTATTATCTATTGCATGCACCCCACGGTTTTCGTTCTCAATCTTACGTATTTTCATAGCCATTAAAAATTTACAATCACAAATTTTCAGGACAATCTGTATGGGGCTAGGAGAAACTATTTTATACTTTTTAGTCCGTTTTGAAAAGGTAGTATATTATTTTTTTATTTAAATAATTACTCACCTCAAACAGACTCTACTTCAGAGTTACTAACGATAAAAAATATTTAATACCAAAGTTTGGGTGTGTTATAGGACATTAATCAGTCAAAAGGCACAATGCATTGAACAATGATGGTATCGGCGGACGCCATCTTGAATTGTGGGGGATGCTAAAGTGTAACAAGGTGTCATCATCGATTTTGGTCTCAAATAAACCCTACTTAAAAGTTATCAATGTTCAATAAAAAAACTTTATTCAAAAATTTTGGGTTCAGGTCAAAACCGCCATTTGGCTGCCGGACTAGATTGAGCTACAATCTAATCGATAAGAGTACGCTGCCTCATATTAAAGAAAGCCTATCGGCCTGACTGATAAAACAACCATGGGATCATGACTTCAACGTTCTATCCTTTGTTCCTTACATTCTCTATGTTATAATTTGTCGAGTCTATATGTACTCAAATTAAATTAACTTCGCGGCTTATGACCAGCTGCGTGTCGTATAGTAATGCTTATGCCGTAGTCCACTAACTCCCTCTAGTGAGCATTTTTCCCTGGTCAGTTACTTTTTAGGTAGATTTCGAAGAAACATCTCCTTATTGAGATCGGTACCATGTCATATATATATATATATATATATATATATATATATATATATGTGTGTGTGTGTGTGTGTGTGTATAGCGGAGATCAGTACTTCCTACAAGGTAACCAACTGACCATTAACAATGACAGGCGCTTTGCGCCCTCACAGCAATCATAGGTCGCGTACTGGCGAAGTCAAAAGGAGGTGTCGAAGCAGCTCGTTCGGGTTTATAACTTTAAGGTGTGTTTGTCCGCAGGCGAATCAAGTCAGCGAATACGTCAAGCCTTTAGGGATGATGCTCTAACTGAACACACCGCCAGACATTGGTTTCAGACTTTCCGGTTGGGATATTTGTCCTTGTGTGATGAACATCGCAGTGGGCGCCCAAATGCCCTAAGATGAAGAGTCCCTGAAGTCGGTCCCAGAACAGGAGAGCAGGCAAAGGTGTGGTGAGCTTGTCGAATGCATCCAGATCTATGATTAAACAGTCAGTCTTCACATGAAAAAATTGATTAAGTGGGTACCCCAACACTGTCGGAAGCCAATAAGGCCCAACAAGTGACAGCCTTTTTGTCGTTGCTTTCCTGGCACTGCAGCACACCTATATTCGATCGGGCGCTCACCAGTGACGAAAGGTCCTGTATTAGACTTCCAAGAGTGCCGGATATTGTTGGACACCGCATGATTCCGTGCTTTACACTACAAGACCACCTCAACACTCATGCAAGATTATGCTCTTATCTGGTGGATCAGCCACCAACGTGGTGCACTATGAGCTCCTACCACCGGACCAAACCAACACTGCGGACCTGTATTTGCAGTAGTTAGAACGTTCGCAGCAGGCACTGCAGCAGAAGGTACCAACATTGGTGAATCACAAGGGTGTAGCATTCCTTGCCGACAATGCCAGGTCACTTGTGGCACGGATGGCCAAGGATAACATACTGCGACTTGACTTAAAGACATCTTTTTTACATTATTAACCCTCCTCCACCCCTACCTGTTAGCTTTATTAGCTACGGCTCTGCTTCGTGTACTTGATGGGTAGATGGGTGCCTCGAACCAATATTGTTCTCCACAATACCGGGGTAGGCTATCCCCGGGGTTGTCTCCCTGTCTCGACCCTACTCGGCGTCGAGTCAGGGAGGCACAAGGACCTGATTTGTTCAATAATCTTTTAGTTTTATTTAAGAGTGGATGATGGGGCATTTCTTCTTATGGCCCAGTTCACGGTTACCAAACCTGGGTCCTCTTTGCGCGATTGGTGGGATTTATTTTTATTTTTTCTACTGGATTACAATTTATTTACAGTTATTACTAACGGACATGAGTTTTTGTTTATTTAGTTATATTTCTTATTTCACCTTCCATCTTACCATTGCTCCGTCCTCATTTCCGCTTTCCAACAATTAAAAAATATTCCATTGTATATTTGTTTATATTATACATTGACGATGCTTTTCTTTATATTTTTTTCTCTGCCATTGAAATATAGAAAAATATATTTTCTTATTTCACACAGAGGCTATGTATTAAACAATAATGAAAAATACATATAACGCATTATACGAATTAAAATGAATAGAGGGATTAAATTTAGTAAATATAAGATTAATTGAATTGAATTAAATGGAAAATATGAATATAACAAAACTATAAATAGAAATATATGAGCAAATGAAATTATGCTGAAATCGTAGTATATACTTTATATGCATAGGAGAAAAATATAATTTCCACTCTCGGTTTTACGGGTCACTTAAAATTCTCCGTATACACATATAACATTAAATATTTAGAACATTCACACGTTCAAACCTAACATACCAGTCATCACCCAGAACCAAACGAATTTAATGGGGTCAAGTTGCTGGTCGATTCAGGCCGCCGGCCGCTGGATTTCTGCTCCAAGAGCCATTTGATTGGGGCGGTGTCCGGCGACTCCTTCTCCTCTTCCACTTCTCTCTTTCCCCCACACTACAGTAACACAAAACTAATAACACACATACACACATGCAGGCAGGTCTGTAACATGTGGAATTCCCGTTCAAGTTTGCTGAATTTTGTTTCGTGGTTTCTTTTTGCGGTTGTTTTACCTTGACCTTGTTAAAGAAAAAGATCCTATACGTGCACTAGGAATTTAAAGCTTTTGCTCTATAAAAAAAAACTTGAAATAAATATAAAATGCTAAAATTAATTAATATTTTACGTTCAGGGGCAGTTTATGGATTTGGTTACTCTATTGTGTAGCGTAAGGGTGTTTGCATGTCCATGTCCCCATACTTTATGATATTTTTTGTATATTAGCATATATACTAGTTATAATAAGAGTGTACATTTATTTTGACAGTGTATAGTGTGTTAGCAATACAATGTCTAGACGAAAACAAACAGGTAGGAAACCGGACGCGAGGGAAATGTACCCCGTATGATTAAGTAGTGCTGGGATCATGTTCTGTTGTCAGGACAAAGATGAAGAGCCTATAGCATGCACTCATTGTAATCGCTGGTACCATAGGACATGAGACGAAATTGTACCTTACCTTTACTTCAGCTTTAAAAGGAAAAATAGTTCATGGTTCTGTAAAGAACCAGTTGAGTCTTGTCCAGAAGTCTGTAAAAGTGACAATGATAGTGAACAGGCTACTGATGAGGCCACAAACTCAGTTATGGACAAGATGTTGATGACTCTAACTGGTATTACTACTAAGCTTGACAGTACTGAAGCTAGCCTCAGTGCGAAATTAGAAAGTACTGAAGTTAGCCTCAGTGCGAAATTAGAAGGTACTGATGCTAAATTGGAATCTATTGAAAATTAAATAAAAATCTCCATAAAGCGGTGGAATCTTCAGTACGTAAACTGGCAGCCAAAATATCAGCAGTCAGGTTGACTGTGGAGGAGCTAACAAACGGACCAATGAGTTGTCAGTGGCAGTGCGGCACACTGACTCACAAATCGAGGAAGTAAATTCCACTTGTGAGACTCGTACTAAGGAACTTAACTCCGAATTGCGACTATTGAGAGAACAAAAGCTAACACTCTAACCAGTCCAGTGGTAGGAATATAGAGAAACCAGTGCAGACTGAAGTTGCGAAGAGTTCAAATAGTGATATCGTGGCCTAATATTATTTGTACCACAACGGTTACTTCTGCACGGGTCACTGGTGCTCAAGTTTGTACCACCAGAAGTTCATATTGGACTTTCGGGACTACAGTTCAAGCCCCTCATCATTTTGATTTCTCTGTACCAACTAGAGTAACCAGTAAACCTGCACCTGTCTTTTCATTCCTTACGTTTAGTAATTACAATACAGCTTGCTCTCGTAATGTCAATACTAACGTTAAACCTTTTTTATTTGATTATCAAAATTCTTGGTTTTGAAGCTTTCTAAGGTTTCTAACTCATTAATGATGTTAATAGCAATTTGATTAATCATTCATTCAAATATCACAATCATTCTTGTGATATTTTGCATCACAAGAAGTTTATCAGAACTAACTGAACACGTACTAATGTTCAACTCAGAAAGCAGTCAACAAGAGCCGTACACAGCAAGAAATTATGGTCAAAGGGTTGGAAATGTTTTGTGGCGTGACAAGTGTATAATGGATCATGACAATTTGTTAGCGAATTCTATGTTCTATGTTCGGGGCTGCTTGAAATAAAACCACTAAATCAACCGTCCACCTGACTTAATATCATTTGAATTGTAAGACTAGCTCACAATTAAATCTGCCACATGGGACCTAGATTTTCAAAGATTTATAACATCAAGCGCTGGGCGACGATAGAACTGCATGTATTCTACATTCACAGTTCAGTTACCTGTCAAAAATTAACTCAGTGTATATGTATGGGTGAGCATTACTTAAGAGATACAAACTAGTCACTAGTTCTCATGTGTGTAAACGTCTTTTCTAAGGAAAATTCTAGAAAATAAATTTACTAATGATTGATCAACCTTTTAGGCAAGGTAAATAAATTTTATCTTTATTTTATCGAGTGAGGAGTCATTTTTCGTTTCTTTTTTCTGAACCAAAAGTCATGTGAATTCATGTTGGCAGTGATGGAGCTCTTACGGATAAAGTCAAGATTCCTTGACCTGATATACAGATTATTCCAAGAGTTATTTCGATAAATGCTGCTCATCTTAAGATTCGAATGTACGTGAGCAATTTGGTTCCGTCCCGTTTAACATCAGGATAGAAAAGAAATTTAAATGTAAACACGTTAATTTGTTATTGTTATTTTGTATGCTGTATAATAGAACTGTTGACTCACCTTGCTGAAATATCAATCTATTTAAGTTTTATTTCATATAAATTATAAAAAAATAAATTGATTAAAGTTTGCCGTAAGTACAGAAAATACAAAGTTAAAGTACAAAATGGATAGTAGAATGTTAGCCTTACAATCAAATACATTATGCAATGTTAGTAGTACTAATATATATTCAGAAATTGCATTATAATTTAATAAATACTTATGATAGAATTTCGTCCGATTGACTTTTGATGATCATAAGATTTTGTAGTGACGGTAACCACAAAAACAGCTTTGACATTGTTTATTTTATCATAAGTTCATTGTTCAAGTTTTCGCTGTATCATTAAATAAGTTTTATTTGTTGAATTTTGTTGATTGTGTCTTTAAAATACATTCTTTTTTGTTCAATAACACAGTTTTCTTGTGTTTCCATGTTTCCCGTAAATATTGCTTAATAGTATTTCTGTTTCGATGTACACATTGACATGCTGACTTCTAGATCTTACTCATCTCCGAGTATTGTTCTTTTTGTAGGCCAATTGTGTACATGCATCTCTCTGGGAAACTCTTGAGTTCTCGGAACTGTAAGGTAGAAACGTTGAATATCGGTAGAAACCGCTTTGACGCAACGAAACAGTTCCAAGTGCAACTCCCGTAATCAATGAGTGTAATTAGACTAATAATAAGCAATTATTCTTAAAACAATCAACATGTCTTGTGCAATCTTCTTCCGTGGTGATTAGCGTTTAGATTTTTTAATTTCAAAGAAAAGAAATTCGGGATGCGTCACAAGGAGTGATGTCTCATAAGAAAGTCTATAAGGAGTAGTCTCATGTCTAATTCTGATTATTTGCAGAAGTTTACTTACAAAACGAAATCATATTTTATTTAAATAAAATTTTGTAAATCTCAAGTATGAAAGAAAAACAATACAATTACCAGCAAAAGCACTGAATATTTTTATAAAAACAATATGTGGTGAAACCTTTACTAGTTTTCAAATAATATCCTTATTTCTCCAAATTCATATTTCTCCTTCAAAGTTGGTCAAAATTTGATCATTCTTCAGGAATTATAAATCAGCGAAAGCAGTTTGCTTACTTTCAGTAAATTCGGTTTTAAAACTTTTTCAAAAGTTTCAACTTGATGTGATCGGGTGCCGATGTCAGAACTTCGTACCAGTTTATTACCACCTTGAATACTTGTTTCACATGCAGTGATCAATCCTTAGACGCATCATACATCAATAAATGTCTACACAACCAAATTTATATTACATTGTCAGAAACAACTACATGTTACGTGCAGTTCGGTATGTGAACTTCTCTATTATTTAACTTTCTTGACCCACCTTATAGTTATATGTTACTAAAAAATCCTTGATAACACATTTGCACATATCTCTCGCTTGATAATAAGCTTGTCAATGTTTGTCAAGGATTCGGGAGTCTACTTAAGACAATTTAATTAGTTTTCTCTCGAGGCCAGAGTTGATTCAATCTCCGATGATATAGCTTACGAGAATATGTAGATAGTGCCTACATCTACTTCGCTTTCCACTCTCTAACTCTCACCAGAGTAATTTCCGTAAGAAAGCTAAAGGTGCCAAGAAAAAAGCCGATAGAAAGTAAGTAGAAAGATGTTTGAAGGTGATGCAAGGAAAGAGATTCATCGATCTGCTCATTATTTTCCTCTGGTAAATTTTCATCTAAGGTATCAATAACAAACTTATCAACAAGCCCTATTTCGATTAAGCTGGTGATTATAAAATTCATTCGTGGAACATAGGGTAAATATTTGGGAAGAGCAAATGATGCAAGAAGCGTTCCCATATATTGCTTACAAATATGCAACAAATACTTTCCATCTTCTCCCTTATAAAATCTTTGGTCGTACATGGAAGGCAAGTGCATGTGAAAATGAACAGAATTTCAAAAATGTGCTATGTCATACCTTGCCTGTGTACACTACTCCGTACACTAACACTTTTTGCAACTATAGTGCGTAGTACTGGAAAGTCATAACCTTTTAAAACGGCAAGAAACTGAGGAAGTCCGGTAATAATTAAGTCTGAGTTGGCAATATCTTCAAGCGAATCTATTTCTTTCTCATATTGTGGACTTAATATAAAACTTAACAAGGTTCCTTGGTACAAATTGTTAATTACGATTGTTCCAACAAGAGAGAAAACAAATATGGTCTTTAGAGCTCTATTGTTAGGGATCACATGTACAGTTCCTTGCACGAATATGGAGAGAATGTATACAATGCTTTTGTCCATGATATTGATAATCCCTTCTCGGGAAATAACACTTCGAATAAAACAATAACATATAATAATGTAAACAACCATTGCAAAGACTGTAAACCAAACTGATGCATTAAAGGGAAGAAAGAGACACATCCATTGAGGTAGCCTTTGAGCTCTTGGTGAAATTAATGTCCATTTGTCAAAATAGAATACAGTAGTGAAGTCAACGACCGCATATCTTTCTGGGAACATTAGCATTGTATTGGGACAGATATCAGAAAGTGAAGCCACTACTTCACCTAATGCTCCAATCCACGTACCATTTGGAAGTTGAATGTTTTTATTTCTCGGTTGAAATTTCTGGACAAGGATTGGAGTAAAATTCATAGAGCTTTGAACTACTTCTAACATTTTACCGCAAAATCCAGAATATTCCAAGGTTCCATCTTCCAATGTCAGTAGTCGCAGAAAAGGCATTTCGTTATAAACACTTATATAGAAGGAATGACCATGAAGGTTTTTAGTTATTTCTCTCAATATTTTAGCCTCCGGTTGCTTTCTAAGAATTATTGATTCTCTGCTAATCTCAATAACTGGCGTGCATTTTATTTGCTCAGTAAATGGATTGAATGAGGCAAGACAAAGATTTATTTTAGACTTGCATGTATCGAAACATTAATCAAAAGTTTTGTTTTCTAAAACAACCTGTGCTGTCAGAATTTTCTCTTCCCACAAAGTTTGGAAAACATTTAATAATGCATCAAAAGTTAAGGTCGAGTTTATAAATTTAATGTAAATTGTACCTCTTCCATTCCAATAAAACAATGTTTTGGCCACCGAAAGAACAACACTAAAATGGTTAACATTACCTACCAAAAGAAGGAAATCAGTGTATTTTACATTCTCAATGTGATGAAACGGACGAGGCAATTGTTTCGTAATATTCTGAATTGCAACAGGTAATTCACATGTGAGAGACAGCCTATAAAGAAAATTGTGTACAAGATTTATATTTACTGGTTCGTATAGAACTGACAATCTGCGTTCCTCTTTGTGTCCTCCATTACAAATGTAGTTGGTAATTGAAGAACCATGTTCCTTTATATTTTCCTGTGCATTCGTAGATAAATATACTGAATTTACTATTAGTAGAAGATATCCTAGCGTTTCCATTTCAAGGAGAATCTTCAGGGATATCTGGAAATATAAATTTGGAGAGACAAGTGTAAAAAAGAAACAAATCTCTTCTAAAGGTATTAGTACAAAAAAGATATGAACTTTATAGAATTAAATGCTTAATATTTTAGGATTTAAATATAACCTGTAGCAGGATTTTAGTTATACGGTCATCAACACATCGCGTCAATAGTAGTATAAAAGTTGTTCCGTTGTTTCCTAATGTTTGTAAACTTTATTTGGAATGGATCATTCTAGTAACTTTGACTTCGGCTCGTCACGGTTATATTCCTAAGGCTCTGCTACTTAAGGTCCAAAAAATATCCATGCTCCTGGCGGGATTCGAACACGTGACCTTCGACTAATTTTAACTAGTTAAAATAAGTGACTTTAAAACTTCATTTCAAGAGACCAATTGAATCAGCCATGGTAAAAGGGAATATGTGCCTTCAAAATACATAACACATATCCCCCTTTAACAGAGATCGTTTCAATTTTGACCTGGGCGCAATAATTGACATTGAAATTGAAATTTATTTAACTTTGTACATGACAAGTTTTCATAACATTCGAGTCAGAGAGGCCTCAGCTTGTGTGTCTTATTCTCGAATCATTAGTTTGCTGTTGTCTGGTTATCGACACACAAACATACCAAATTATTTACACACTCTTGCTTCTACATCGTTGTCATTCAGACTTTCTAACCAACACAAAGCAAGCTTTTTAAACCGACTTGTTTATTTTCCTTTGCTAATGTATATTAGTGTTTTATTGTAAATGTTTGGTACAAGGAAGTAAGTTTGTGGTGTGTTGATGCTTTGTTAGTTCTGATGGTTTATATATTCTCATTTGTAACACTTCTAATTTCATACTGATGACACAATTTGTTTCTTTCGTTCAAATATGCATCAGTATATTTTTGAAATATTATATATTCATTGGTAATACATCAAAATCGCTATACAAACGTTTAACATCACAATCAAGTTTTCTATGCAAACAGTCTCAAAGTATTGTTCTGTTGAGTTACAAGAGGCTCTAAGAAGCTCTGTTTAAAAGCACATTAGACCATACATAATGATTTGTTATCAAGAATCTCTCTAAGAAGAACAAATCTATAAGTTGTTTTCCTTAACGTATTCTTCATACGTAATATATTGTAAATTCCATTTTAGATTATTATAAATTAAAACTCCTAAATAATTACAACTTTTTTCTCTAATGAGAGTTATACAAAAACAGTTTGCTTTCACATCACAAATTTGAAGTATTAGTTCTTTATTCATAGGTTGTCCAGCACGTGTATGCGAGGAATTTACATATTTGGTTTCACGTGTATTAAGAATAAGTAAATGAGCACTTAACCAAAAAGTATCTTTTAGTTCAATTTCTGTCGTTTCAAATATTTCTGGCTGTTTTCCCAGTAATATTCAAGGTAGTATCATCAGGAAACGATTGTATGTGCCCTCTTACTTGCAATTTACATAAATCATTTATGTATATAAGAAATAAAATGAGTACTAATATTGTTCTCTGAGGTACACCTAATTTGACATGCATGAAGTTACCCATGGTTTTACCAATTCTAATAGTTTGTTATCTGTTTTATAACTCTGAAACCACTTCAGCGATACACCTCGTACTCCACAATTTTCAAGTTTCTGCAATAGAATTTTATGAGATATTGTATCAAAAGTTTTGGCCAAATCTAAGAACATTGTAATTACTTATTCACTTACGTCTAAACGTCTACAAATTTTTCAGTTAGTTTAATACAGCACCTGATATGCTCATTCCTGCTCTGAACCCATACTGATTATTTGAAAAATACTTAATTTCGTTTAAAAAATGAAACCAGCCTTTTTAATGCATTTTTCTAAGAGTTTAGAACAGTTACTCGATAAAGATATTGGCCTATAGTTATTTACATCAGCTTTTGAACCTAGGTATCATTATTGCACATTTAAAAGCATCAGGAAATAAACCCGTTTCTTAACTAAAATTACATATATGACATAATGGTTCAACAACGAAGTCTTTTGCAGACTTTAGTATCTCTACGGATCTACCAATATCGTTCAAACAGCATTCAAACGCGAATGAATCTGAAACGAAACTGCATTTATGCATTCAAACTGAGGCATTCTGCACAGCAAGACCACAAAAATATTAACAGTACATTTGGGAAAGGAATGACGAATGAACGGACCATTCGGCGTTGGTTTGTAAAATTTCCTTCTGGTGACATAACATTGAAAAATGAGTCGGTGGGCACCGACCAACATCATGTTCGGATAAGCTGTTCAGGAACACCGTTGAAGCGGACCCGGGAAAGTGTTCTTGCCATTGCAGGGAGTTAGTCAAACTCATAAACCATGCCACTGTCAGTGCGATCAGTAAGGTGAAACATTTGGACTCATGGGCAGTGGTGGCGTAAGGCAAGCTAGGGCTCGGGGAAGTGAGCTTGATTGTAAATCTTTCGCGAACACAATCGTGGGCGCAAACTGCTACTATTCGCCGTAATATCCTACTTCCCTGTTCGGTGGAAACTGAGGGGCTCGCGGGACGGGCGGATTCACTAGCCAAGACGGAGAGCTTCTCATTCACTCCCTTTAACATACACATGATAACGAATATTAAGATTGTGGAGAGTCATGCTATTTTAAACATCCGGTTACAGCCAAGCGCACAAGTAAGAGTCCTGAGTCGACATAGTTATTGCGTCACCGGTCACCATAGACGTGTTCCATTGATTTATGTTAGTAAGTGATTGTGTCGGCGAGCGACGCACATTGCGACATAAAATGGCGAAATTATTACCATCTGAACGCTGCGGAAATGTTGGTTGGATCTTGGTGAGTGGTTTATAGGTGTGCTATCTGCTTCACATTTACGTAGTATACGGCATATTACATCTTGACGAGAACGCTAAAAACAGCCATTTAACAATCTTGTGTATATTGTAGGATATTTCTTCATAATTTTCCGCTATCGTGAGGTAACTAATTACGTTAATAAGGTCTCCCCAAGTGAAAAACGAATGCTGTTGATCTGTGATGCCAACTTTGTTTTGCCGATGGGCCAAATTAAAACTTAGCACGATCTTCGTGGGCCAGAGCATCTTCTGACACAAATAGCATACAAATCGTACGTGTCGTTTAATTGCAGCTTTTAAACGCTAATATCGCAAACGTCAGAAAATCCTTCGCATATACAGACAATTAATGTTATAAAAATAGCAAGAGGCCAAAATTAAAGTATTAAAATAGTTTTTTGGTACTTACAATTTTAACATGATGTTATGTTATTAATATGGGTTACATTCTGTCTTCTCTCAGTTGTGAAAATTTAATTTCATATATATATTAAGAAGGAGAAATAAAATAAAACCTTCTTTCAACATGTTTACGGTAAAGAAATGCTACATGTATGGCGGCCGGAAAGGCAAAGGCTGCGTGCATCATTTCTGTTGATGATATCAAGACTAGCTTGCTTCTTTTTGAAGCAAATATAATTTCTAAGCATTGTACAAAAATAATTATCAACACTGTTAATAAAACTCAAGGAAGGTACATCAAAGGACACCAAAACAAACGTAACCAAACATCTGGACTTATTAAACTATAAATATGTGAACAAGTGAATTAGTCCGTCACCGGGAAAAAGAAGTTATTTTCGATTGAAAGTGAATGGGAGAAAAAAAAATTCATTAGTATAACGGTGTGGAAAACGTTTTCAGGCGGCCATTTTGAATCCAAGATAGCGAATTTTTCAAAATGTTGTCATATTTCTTAAACTACTCTTGATGATACACCTTTATACCAAATTTCGTATCTCTAGCTCAAATGGTGTTCAAAATATATTTTGGCGGCCATTTTGATTCCAAGATGCCGACTTTTTGAGAACGTTGTAATACCGGTATTTTTCTAAACTAGTCATGATAATACATCTTTGTGCCAATTTCGTATGTCTACCTACAACAGTGTTGGAATGTCTTTTAGCGTGCATTTTGAATCCAAGATGGCAACTTTTTCAAAATGTTGTAATATTTTAATAAGCACCTTTATACTAATTTCCGTATGTCTAGTTCGAACGGTGTTAAAAATGATTTTTTGGGGACCGTCATTTTGGATCCAAGATGGCGTCTTTAGAGACATTTTGTAATATTTTCGTAACCTATTAGTGATGATGTACCGTTATATCAAATTTCGTTTTTCTATCTCCAGCCGTTTAGGCTGTATATTCTATACAACAATGAGTTTGGCGGCCATTTTTCATGGTGACGTTTTCAAAATTGTTTATTATTCGCTTAATCTACTAATGATGATCTACCATCATACCAAATTTGTCTTTTTTCTACCTCAAGCCTTTTAGCCTGTGTATTGCCTACTAAAACCTTGCCAAAACTTTCCGTTTTTTAGATGACACATACTAGTTCTGCAAATTGATTTTTTTCCATCTCAAGAACGAAAATACAGAGACTGACAATTATCTTTCCAGGCGTCCATTTCAAAACGAGTCCTCGTTCATGTACCATAAACATTAGGAAATGGACACAAACAATTGTTATACAGTTCTCATTTTTAAACGATAGAGAAAATTTGCAGGCATGAATATCTTAAAAATACAGTTGGATAAGGTAATAGATTACCAATATTCTACTTTGCAAAAAAAAAAAAATAAAAAATATAAAATGATGTACAACTTTTACTGTTAATTATTTTTGTGTCCTTTACTTTCTTATGAAATTCAAATGAATTTGAAGACTTTTGGAATTTGTTCGAAAGTGATAAAAAAAACAACATGCCAATATTTTAATTTCAAATTTTTGCAGACTTCTATTTTCTGTAGTAATAGGTCAGGTACGCTACGCACGTGGGACTAGGAAAATACACCATTTGTACTTTTTGTACTAAAATATCAGACATGTTACGTATTAGTAAATCGTAGAAAATTTTCCAATTTGTTGACAAGAGATCAGAGCTAATCAGGAGTGCAATCATTCCTTCTGAAAGACCTATATACCTTTTTGGAGATAAGAACTCTTGAAAGAAATTATATAATCAATTGTAGCATAAACGTCATAGCGTGGAGCCCATTTCCACCCCGTGCTTATAACAAGCTTAATCCACCACTCTTACACAACCTGCTCGAACTCAACACCATTCCATTCGTTACTAAGGTTAACCAGTCCTTCACTTTTCCACTATGTTTCATTCAATAAGATGCGGATACCATACTCATCATCGCGTTTAACAATTATTTACGTTTAACAATTTAACATCTGCAGCTCCTATTTAGACAATTATTTGCCTAAATAGCAGCTACAGACAAAAAAATGTATATAAAAGTATTCCGAAAATGTTGGGAAAATGGGTAAATTTGAGCTCACATGCACTAATAATTATGCATTTCAGGTTTACAAACGAAGTAGTTTAGTATCTATCGGACATTTAACTAAAACATCAGATTGTTTTCGAGTTTATTCTTTAAATTTGAATTTTGAGATTTTGCACCAGTTTTTTCGATTTCGTCCCACTGTGCGGCCGGGAAGCCTCGACACTTGAGGCCCGGGGCGGTAGCACCGCTCGCCTCCCACTGGCGCTGCTACTGCTCATGGGTGCCACGTGACTTGACACCGGCCAACAAGAATCGCCATCTGAGTGTAAGGAATAAGCGGGAAGGTTTCGTCCATCGGATTGTCACTGCAGATGGGAAATGGATCTGCTCTGATAATCATAAATGGACAGGACAAAGGTTGGATCGTGATCAACGTCCAGGACGGTGTCCTAAATCAGATCAGCATCCACGGAATGTGCTGTTGCTGGCATTTTACTTTATGGTGGGAGTGATTAATCATGTTATTCTCAGGCGAAGTGTACCATCACTGCAGATTGTCCTGAACACCATGAAATGTACCTCAAACGTGTACGCAAAAATCCAGCAATGGTGATCACACAGGGTACCTTATGTTGCATAACAGTGCCCGTCCACATGTCGCGCAAAGTACGGTGTAGGATCTCCATGACTTGTAATATAAACCCCATCCTCACACGCCGCATTCGCACAGTCCCTCTCCCACTGACTATCACCTATTCTGGCATCTCGATCACTTCTTTGCAGTGAAGACCCTCCCTACTGATCGGGCGGTGTAACATGCACTTGAGGGTGTCTTCGCATTGCAGATTTTAGATTCTTTCGCCACGGAATCCAATCGCTGGCTGAGCGTTAGCAACAGTGCGTGGTTCCAGACGGCGACTACTTTCACTAACTACATAATTTAGTTTTCATTTTATTGGACTTTGGACATTTCATTCGCACCAAATCAATATTTGCTTGATTTTCCTTCACAAACATTTCATTAAGGTTAAATGTTAAATCTTAAATAGTAGAAGCAAATGTATAATTCTACAAAACCTTACCCTAAGGAAAAAGTTGAGAGTAATATCTTATCACTCTGAACTAATTGAGTTATGGCTGAAATGCTCACTCCACTCCACGTCTTGCTATATAGCGAAAAACTTTGATGCGCAAGTGAATAAGTCTGACGTTATGAGGATAGCCTATATTGTGAGAAAACATGTACGAAAAGCCCATTTAAAGTTGTTAAGTTTAAATATTAAAGAAGTGGAAACTCGTGCACAAAATTCACCTCCGGAAAGAGTTGGAAGACAAGTTGAAAAATATTCAAGATGTGTATTCCCAGGTTATTTACAAATATTCTAGTATATTTAAAAAATGGATTTGCTCAAATGCTTGCTAGAAAAAGAAATTTAAGGATTTCCTCAATTGGCAACTAATTTACATTCGAGAAAAACGTTCGTTAATTATAATAGAATAACATATTTATCATCACACAAAAGTTCGAGCTAAATATTCGTTAACTAAATTGTCTTAAATATGACATGTATTGGTTTCCATACTGCAATATATCTCATTCACTTAATTAATAAAATAATTATTATCAATTCTCAATTCAGCAGTCTTACGAGTAATTCGTTTGTTGTTGTCGCTTTTGTAATACTTCCGCATTGTTGTTGTGTGTGTCTTGTTCAACATGCAAAATTTATGTGGTTCTTGTTAGAAAGAAATTTCGTCATAAAACCCAAAGGAAGTAATATATGGTTTAGATGGCTGTGAAAATTACTACGGTGCAAAAAAAAGTACAAATCTAAAAAAGTTCCGATAATATTAGAAATCTTTGCTAGCGTAAAGACCAGTGAAAATATGACGCGTGTAAATCAGTGAATACTACATAAATGCTCAAAAACTAAGAAATTGACCTGAAGAAGCTATTGATACAAGTGAGTGAGATACACGCCAAATTGCCTAAAATTGAACAAATGAGTGAAACTATAGGTGAATTGGAAAAAGTAGTAAATTTTTGGCTGATAAAGTTGATGGCTTTCAAAATGGAATATCAGACTTAAAGAAGAAGCTTCGGGGTTAACAACAAAAATTTTCGCGTTAGAATCCGAAAACCGGCAACGTAGATCATCTATTAATAGATTGTAATTAAAATTGAGTGACTTGGAGCAACGACAGCCACAGGAAAATATCGAGATACTAGGCGTACCTGAATCCAAAGAAAAGAAAGTGAGTGAGATAGTACTTGATGTAGCAAAGGCGGCCAGTATTCAACCTAGTAGCCAGGATGTTCAGAAAGGGTACAGTCTCAAATCGAAGACATAAACCAAGGATAATTGTAGCTCACCAGTCTCCTTAAGTAACCAGAGATGATTGGCTTAAAAATTTAGACAAAATAAGATGTTATCAGCTTCAGTATTTTACCAATCTTTTCCTAACTCCCACATCTATGGTAATGAACAACTTACGCCCTACAACCGCAAATTGCTTTATGAATCGAAGCAATACGCCACTTGTAATGGAATTCTTTTTACTTGTCAGAGATGGTAAAGTGTTGCTTAAGCAGAATGACTCGAGCCGTGTCAAGCATGTGAA
>JAGDQP010017714.1:22115-34281 GCA_022664845.1 Lepisma saccharinum | reverse complement strand
AATATGAGTTAATGGAAGTTAGAAGAGAAAAAAATCGGTCTATCCAGTCACAAGTTATTTGGGGATCAAAAATTTTACGACTGGATACAAACTTTTTAGCGTTGAGTGTACGTGTTGTATATATATATATATATATATATATATATATATAGTATTCCTGTAATACAATTCGGCACCACCATTTGGGAAAACAAATTTAAAAAAAAAACTTTCTATAAACGAAGGAGTTGAAGAACTCATCTGAATGAAATCTCTTGAATATAGCTTGACGTGGTCGAGGACTTAAGGGCTTGTAGATATTGTATTGTTAATCCAATGTTGGTTTAAACCACTACCCATCTTTCAGTTTTTAGCTTGTTCTATCTATGTGGAAACGTTTGATTTTTATCTGGCAATTTTAAAATATTCTAATTCAAAATAACACGTTATTGTGACAGTATTATAGAACAAATTCGTTTGATGCAATTGATCCAAATGACATTGACAAAAAAAAAAATGTTCTAGTTCATTAAAAAAGACACACACACAAAATCGATCCCAGAGACCGGTCATCCTGACTGAGGTATTTCTAATTTTTTTTCCTCAGTCACAACAGGATAATGTCAGGATAGTAGCTTCAAACTAGTCCCTGCCCAACTCCATTCCTGTACGAACCTAGCCTATGCAGGCCTGAAGCAAACTGCCTAAAAGTTATGAAATTCAATTTGATTCAGTTCCTACTAAAATGAAAATCTCCAGTTTTGCTTTCCTCTCATTCTTTATCAGACTCATTTTATGGGTTGCACTTGACAAAAATAAGAGTATTAATTGCATGAATAAACAAGTTTTTATACAGACAATTATATAAACATGTCGTAAATGATATAAAAAATAATATTATTATAATTTAGATAAATCTGATAATATTTTTGATGTATAATGTCGAGGAATGAAGCTGAAAATTCCACTCGGAGAATAAATAAAACAGTTCCGATATAAATCACCACACAAAACCTCTGAGATGGAACAAGTGGTCGTAAGTTTCACATTGCACTACATGCAACCCACACAGCACTGTTTCTTGATACTATAAGGTTGAAATTTCCTTGATTTTGTCTCTTGTTAGGCTTGACGTGATACGACGAGTATATTTCAAGCTTGATACAACCTTGATTTTTGCTAGGTATTGAACTTAACAAACCATTTTCAAGCTTTATTATCCCTTGCTTAAATAAGTCACTTCATGCCTTTGAAAAATCAAGCATGATTCAACCTTTTTGCTTGACACGACAAGCTTCTTTTCAGCTTGTTGGCTTGACGTTTCAAGGCCAGAACAAGCTTGATTCAAGATGATTTTGCTGTTTGGGAAGTACGCTGCAAGCTACGTTGTACGTCATGCTTTAAGGCTAATCATTTAATCTAGAAGTAATAACAATAGTTCCTCATTCCATTTTGCTGTCCATAATGCTGCTTATAATTTACGTACTAATTACTTTTCGGCCCCAGTAGCCTCGTGGTGATAGAAGATGGCCGGATCGACACTGGCGAGGTGCATCAGATTCATTTCCTGCTCATTATCATCATATGTTGAATGATGTTTTCCGAGATTTCTTTCTTTAGTTGCACCAGGACAATTGTGAAATTTATCACTATAAAATAAGGACCTTTTTCATTTAGAAAATGTGCTTTCCAAGGGAAGTGTTCTTTCAGTCATGTGACATTCCGAATAACCAATAAAAATTATCAAAAATGTATTGAATAAAGCGATAGAATTGTACACTTAGATTCATAAAAATGGTGGATAAAATAATTTTGTTAAGTACGAAAATTTGTAGAGTATGACATCACTGATTTAATATTCAATGCAAATTGCTGCGTAACTTGTTTCAGTGTTGCCATATTCTTAAACTTTTGGGGGCTTATATTTTTTCCGTTGTCCATTTTCTTTGAATATGAGTTTACAAAAAGTGTTCAAATAGTGATTGTAGGGGAAATAAATTGGCCAAAAGTTAACTCATTGATGTTTAAAAAAAATGCTTTTGAATATAACAGATGTAGACTGGTTATTTTTTTTCAGTGTATATCAGTGTGCGAATTAGGTTATCTTCCCAGGAGGGAGGGGGAGGATAAAGTACTTGATATTGTTTACTTGTAACTTAACTTAATGAAATATCATTGACAAAACTTTTGATGATATTATGATAATTTGGGGTCTAAGATTCATTTTGTTTTCGGTACCAGAATATGATAGTACAACTTTCCGTGCTCAACTTCATGCTATTCTATGCAAATGGAAACATTGATTTTCTTCCGAAATTCAGCAGTCAGCAGTGTATGATTTACTGTAATATTATCTTAGAGGTTGTAAACTGTTTCCATTCTCTCTACAATGAATAATTATTTAGTCACAGTGCTCCATTTGCTAAAAGATTGGCAACACTTTCGATATCCTCGGGATAAGAATTTTAAAATATAATACGTACTGGAATTTTTACGTAATTAACAGCCTTAAATATAGTCGGTTCTCTTCCTTTTGTCCAATGTATGCCACGTTAAAGCTTAATATGAAATACAGGAAAATTTTCAATAAGAGAAGCTATACCTCTATGAAAGCTACGTGTCGCTTGTATGTACTAGGCAGATTTTGAAGGGGTTTCTTCTTTCTAAGATTATGAGCCCTCATTCCGAATAATGCATTGTCACGAATAACACCTTCGTGCCATGCCTATTCTCGCTAGTAAAACACTATTGTGTACTGTTGAGAAATGCAGAAAGACTAATGAATGAATCTATTCTGGATTTTCACTGCTTTTAGCGATTGAGAGGTGCAAATGAATATAAAGGCCATAAACTAGCTATCAGGGTTCCTAAAGGTTTTATCCCCCAGAGACCAGAGTGCCCTGACTATTCCATGACTCTTGCGACGGTTCCAATCATTTTCCAGATCATAGAATAACAGCTCTGAGTGCTGATTTTGGTATGGCTCTAGGCCTTTTTTTTGGTTTTTATTTCTCTAGAATTTTCATTTAGAGGCAAGTACCGCTCACTTCTTTTTTGGATGCTCATAAAATCTATTATAAAGTTCATAACAAGAATGTGAGCCAAATATCACAAAGGAAAAGTTAATCTTTTACTCCTTTACCAACGCAGTTTTCATGGAACTAAATATGACATTTTCTACATGTAACCCACTTTTCATACAGTTTTTCATTAATAACCCAATTGGTGTCGTAATAAGTGATAGATTTGGTGCGTGTTGATGTATAACTACACTGGTCATCTCCTTTGCCATCTCTGCTTGATAAATAAAGTCCTTTAGCTTTGCTTCTACGAAGTTGCTTATTTCTCTCTTTTCAAATTTATCTTGCACTGTTAGATGTGGCAATTTAATTGTCAAATAGCAAATATATTGCGTGGCTTTCACTGAATTGCAGTTTGTTCTCTGCTCTTCTAAACTATAAATATTTCACTTTCTTCACGTTATATAATACATTGTGTTAAATTTAGGGATTTGAAATTTGGACCCATTAGGTGGGTGAAATTAGGACTCTCTTGACACTGTAAAATGTTATTCTTCACTCACTAGGGTAAAGATTTTTCCCGCCAAACTTATCAATGTATGTCTCGCTCAATTATCATTCATCAAGCATGTATATAGTTACTACTATAAAGCTTACAGTTGCTGAAGCTTTTAGACAACGTGGGAACCACTGCAAAACTCCTACAAGGAGAGAAACTGCAAACGACTACGAGACACACCACACCCGTTAAATCTGCGGAGATTACTGTTCGCGCGTTACTACGGACGTAACAATTGGCTCCAATAGTTTCAAACGGAGAAATTTGTGTAGGTGAAATTAGGCTACTAGGCGAAATTTGGTTACTTTCCTCTATTGTGCGATCAACCTTTACTGTAGTCAGTGATTTTGTCACGTAACTTTGCAGAAGTACTAGCTGTAACACCAACAATAAAAGCCTTGCCTGCACACAACATATTTTTTTTTAGACATGCATGTTTGGATTGTTTTCATAACTAGAGCAGTCTTATTGTAAGTCCGTGAAAAGAAGGCTATATATAATGTGTTAGAGGGGGACAATTTCATCCCCCCTGGGATAGTGAATTCTAGTTAGCAGTCAGGGATAAATACATTCCAGAGGGGGATTGTCCCCCCCATCACCGGCCGTAATTCGCACCCTGGTGTATATCTACTCAATGAGAAATACCTAATGTCTCTTACTGGAATCCAATGAGAATCACTTACTGGAAAACATATATCATTATCATTCGATGCTTGATTTCAATTCTAGAGTCTCTTAAATCCATACAGTATACCAAAACGCGATCATTTCCTCAACGCGAAACACTTTCTTCTGTTTCCAATCTTGTTTTGAACTCCGCTCACGTTGTTTTGTGATATATTAGTTCCTCAATCCTGTCCAAACAAGAAAACGAAGAAAGAGAAAAATCGAATGAAGAACGATTCTGTGTCAGAGTTGGCAATGTTAAAAGTGAACACGAGTCAATCGGCTTCGTATGTGAAAAAGAATGAAGGATTTCGGTTATTCCTTATAAAAAAAACGTATCTTTCTTGTAGCTAGAAAGTAGCCAGAAAATTGATCATTTCCTTTAATATCGATCATGCGAAGGATATTGCACCGAGCAACAGGGTTGTTTGATGTTTTGAGCTCAGGATAATTCTACGCTTAAGCCATTCCAAGTTACCATTTCCTCTGTAACTTTCCCTTGTATTTAAGCTCAGGATAATTTCACGGTTAACCCATTCCAAGTTACCATTTCCTCTCTAATTTTCCTCTTACCTCGCGGGAACATGCCTTATCGTCGAAAACCATCTGACACTGTCCATAACTCAATAGCTCTAGAGTGAATACTTATTGTTAAACCAGGAAGATTGTTTATCAAGTAGAATATATTCCATATCCAAAAGTGTAATGGTGATTGGAAAGGGAATACTTGAGAAAATATCAAAATTAGAGTAGAAAAAACAGAACAGGTACTGGGGTATCAAGTTTTAAATACATTTGGAGGAATGAAGATATTAAGCGGAAGAAGAAAATATTTGGATAGTAAGGAGACTGAAGTGAGAAAAAAGTTAAATATTTGGAAACTACGAAGGTTTAAAATGGAGATAAGATACATATTTGTGACGTCTGAAGATGTGGAGTGAAAAAATAAGAGTAATATTTGAGAAGAATGACAGTTTGAAGTATAAATATTTTGGAGGTGAGAGAGGATAAACATTTGGAAAGTAACACTGAAGTGAGAAGATAAATGTTTGGGAATTAAAAAAAATGTAAAATGAAGACAAAGAGACATATTGGGAAGTTTGAAGACGTTTGCAGTAAAAAAGAAGATAAATGTTTGGTAAATATGAAGATTTAAAAGAAAGATAAAAGAAACATTTGGATAGTGAGAAGATGGAAGTGAGAACATAAATATTTTGGAATCAGGAAGGTTTAAAATGAAGAAAATAAATATATAAATATGTGGGAAGTAAAAAGATTTGAAGTGAAAATAAGATAAATCTTTGAGCAACATGATGATTTGAGGTGGAAAAACATAATCGTTTGGGGGATTATAAATATTTGAAAATGAGAAAAGGGAGATATAATCAGAAGTGACAAGACTAATAAGAGGAAAACATACTGTATATCTAGAAAAAAGAAAAGGCTCTTCTGTGAACCGATAAATAAGGAATTGATAAAACTATGATGATCCAAGAAGTGCTTGGAAACCTACAAAACATTATTTTTGAGAAGACTGAAAATTTCAGGAACAACCTCGGACTATTATGATTAGGTGCAATTCTTACAATTACACACCCTTATAATTATTTACAAATGAACTCTTTGATTAATATTTACAGAGATAATACATGAATTCTGTTCTTTACTCCTCAACGAAGTCTTTTAAAACTTAAACTGAGCATATCGCATGTGTGTCAGCTTATTTGGTTGACTCGTAGCTAGTAGTGAATCCATGATATCTTTCTGACGTCACACAGTGTGGCCGATTCCAAAGAAACTGGCCAAAAGTAAAAAAAACGCAAGTGAATGATCTCAAAATCTGTACTCACTTTTTTGTTGGGGGAGGGAGCTGATTACGAATCTGAACTCAGAGTTGCAAAATGTAACATGTAAACATTTTAGGGTATACTTAAATGATAATTGTTGTCAATGAAATATGACTTTTTTTAAATAAATTATTCCTAATTGGATTTTGGGCGTCGTTCATTTTGAAACCAAGATGGCGACTTTTTCAACATATTGTAATATTTACCTAAAGTACTCGTGATGATACACCTTTATGACAAAGTTCGTTTCTCTAGCTGAAACGGTGTGGAAAATGGATTTTTTGGGTCCGCCATTTTGGATCTAAGATGGCGTCTTTCGAAACATTTTGTAATATTTTCTTAATCTACCAGTGATCATGTACGTTCATATCTAATTTGCTGTCTCTAGCTCCAGCGGTTTAGGCTCTGCACTCTATAGAACAACAGGTTTGGCGGCCATTTTGGATCCAAGATGGGGACTTTTTCAACATGTTGTAATATTTTCCTAAACTACTTGTGATAATACATCTTTGTGCCAGATTTCGTAGCTCTAGCTAAACTATGTGGAAAATGGATTTTTCGATCCGACACTTTGAAACGATTGAATAACAAACAGGGGCAACTTCGGGCAGATTTTTGTTTGTTTTATATTGACGAACATACATTTGAACTCTAACTTAGAATAATATATGACAGCGAAACAACGTAACCGTTTCATAATAATATATCGTATTTTAACGCTTTCAATTAATAAAAATAAAAATAATAATTGTTTCACTAATAATTTTATTTGATAAATTCGTAACTTTTATATCTATATCTATCTATCATCTATCTATCTATCTATCTATCTATCTATATATATATATATATATATATATATATATATATATAAATATACAAGTTTTTATACAACTTTCAACACGTGCGTCGTTCACTGCCTCAGTAACACAATCGACGCCAATCGAAGAAAGGTAGCTTTGCGACTCCTACTCTGGGACAGGTAAAAGGAAATAAACACTTTCTGAAGTAATTTCTGATCATTACAGATGTACTGTAACCAACCCAACATAAAAAAAAAATCCCTAACTAGTTACTTTTTTCTTCTTACTTTTGGCCAGCTTTTTTGGGGAGTCGGCCGCTCTGTGCGTCAGTGAAGTTGAAAGGAATTGAAATACATTTGTTAGTAAATCTATTACTATAAGATAATGTTTCTCAAACTTACCAAATCCCCAGACAATCAAATGGATATTTTTCATACACGTAGACGACCAAATAGACAGTTTGGATACAGACAATGCAATCATGATATAGATAGTACAGGCTACCACTGCAGTTTTAGAAGGCAGACAACGTTGCCAACTCATCATAAAATTAGTTTGGTTTTCAATTGACATTTTGTCATTTTTTTTAAAAAAAGTAAAATAAATGTTAGCAGTCAAATGTAGTCAAGTAGTATTGCAAACTTTGGAAGATATAAGTGGGGGAAAAACTGCTTAAATATTTGGTAACACTGCTTTACTTATGATATTGCAATGGCACGCTGTGGATAGCCTGTACTCTCTATATCAATGTTATCCACTCTTTTAATACCGGTAAACTATAATGAAAAGCTTTTAAGGACTGGGAATATAGCAGTAAGTTATACATTTATTTGGCGTTCAAAAGATGTCAGTACAGTTTCAAATTCTAGTAGTTTTGCAAAGGAAATATAAACTTTATTATATTATCAATTTTGAACCATCAAAATCTACAAAATAAAAAAATAAATGATAAATGATTAAATGCATAAATTTGCCAAAGAACGATAAAATAATTTCGCGAACCGGTAGTTGGAAACCACTGCTTTATATTTTGACTGGAAATTTCCACAGGGTTAGTTCTACAATGAATCGCTAAACTTCTAGTAAGCGCTAAGTTAAGGCCTAATGAGAGTACGCAAAATGACAGTTGGCCTCAACTTAGCGTTGACTAGAAGTTTAGCGGTCCATTGTAGAACTGACCCTAAGTGAAATTAACGATATTCGTGTGTCAGTATTGCTATAGTCTGAAGTACACACATGAAATCTGAAACTTCTTTAACTCTTATGTTTATCCATCTTACTCGTCAGCAGGGGCGTAGCCAGGGGAGGATCCAGGGGGATCCATTCCCCTTTCCGAAAATTTCAAGATCTATGGAAAATTAGTATAAATTTAAGCGTAATTTTGCACATTTCACAATACATTCTAAGCTCTGGTAGATCCCAGAAAGAAACTTGAGGATCCCCCTCCCAAACGGAAATTCTGAATAGTACGCACCTGGTTCGTTGGGCAATTTGATTATCTATGTCGGAGAGTTCCATGATTATATCCTTTAGATATTGCTGATTGTTAGACTTCCTTACGCCTGGAAAATTACGCAATATAACAATATCGAAGACAATATTCGATGTATAGAAGTAATGTTAATATTTGACGTGTTCTTTTCGTCATATGTCGATGGTACTTTGCCGCAATTTCGTACCTCTAATATATTTTATATTCGAGATACGAGGTAGCTGGAAAGTACCATCGATATATTGCTTCGGTTTTGCAAAATATGGTAGCTTTGAAGCTTTTAAATTTCCTCTACCGTTCATTTTTAGTGAATCTACGTATACATCGTACAAAAATAAAATACACATTAAATTTACAAAATATGTTAACAAGACGTAGTTTCTTTTTCTCAGGGCAAAAACCTGTTTGTTTTATCGTTTGAGATGCAATGCACATATATAACACACCACAAAATCATTTTGATATGTTTTTTTTTTAAAATCGTACAACATATTGTTAGAAATATTTTGTATGAAAAACATTACGTGTGATATGTTCTAGTACAGGTCTACTCCAATATGGCACAAGAAGCTGGAACGCGACTTACAATACACATTTAAGATCATTATTTGCCCAACAAACGAGTTTAAGATTATGTAGAAAAGATTGTCTGAAACAAAGGTGTAAAGGATTGTAAGTATTTCAACTGTCTAAATAAAACTTGAAAGGGCTGTTTTAATGTATGTTTAGGAGAAATAATAGTCAATTGAAGAGAGTGCTATATATTCATGAAGCTACAAGCGAAACACAACAAACCTGTAAGGCTTTAAGAACAATAAAAGAATTGCAAAATCTAATACTAGTAACATAGCAAAAATGGTCTTTAATAACATGCCGACTTATGTATAACAAAATAGAAACTTAATTCGATTTAAAAAAGATCTTAATTTTCCACAGGACCATAAACTTATGAAAGAAAACAACAAGTTAGCGCTGCGATTCGACAAACAATCGCGAAGCCTTCGGTCCCCTGAAAGTGCTTCAGGCACAGACGAATTCATGTTTATAAAATAGGTTGGCAACACTGATAGCCTGAGCGCTTAGGGACTGGAAACCCCACAGTACTTTTACATTGTGTCGAATAATGTTTATACCAAGTGTGGTGCTGCTACTTCAAACGTAATGGAAGTAAATTTCATAAAAATTGATTTGTATAGAAAAATAGTTTGGCAACACTGACAACTCGAGTAGGCCTACTTAGGGACAGTGTCCCTCACAGATTTTGTTTATTATATCCAATAATAGTATGCCAATTTTGGTGTAGATAGATCTAACAAAATGCAAATGATTTTAAAAAAAATGTATTGAAACACTATCAGTTGGCAACACTGACGCAGTGCACCAATTAAGACTGTTCCGGTGGCTCTGAGCTAGTCTAGCCAAAGCCTTTCTAAAGACATCTCTACACCTTGTGGTTTATGAGAGAGATTTTGTAAACATGGATTTGCAACACTGACAACGGGATTATTGAAGACAGGGACTGGTATTTTTCTATTGTGTCGATCAATGTTTATGCCAAGTTTGGTGCAGATAGGTTTAACGGAATAGACGCTTTTCGTACAATTGAATTTATTAAATAAAATGGGTTGGCAACACTGAACTAGTGTACTGATCAAGACAGTTCCGGCAGCTTTAAACTAATGTAGCCGATACCTTTCAAACAACACCTCAACGCCTCTTTACACTTTTGCAGTTCCTGAGATTTAATTTGTGGACTCGGGCGGACGTCCAGACGGACGGAATGAGCGGGATTGTAAAGTTCCTTTAGCTATATAACATCGCTGTCAAGGTAACTAAAATAGAAATAATACTGGGTTAACTTTACTTTACTGTAAGGTATTTATTAAACAAATGTAACTGATTTGAGAATGTAGGCTCATAGTACACACAAACATCAGCCACCCACTCACTTCCTAGTATAGAAAGACAATTCTGTAATGACAATTTATTAGAAAATAAACAAAATCAAATAAAGAAATGACATAATGAAGTATCTTTCTGACACCGTTTCCAGACCACCTTATGAACTTACGTGAAACACACGGTGTCATTAAACTACATTTTGAGAAATATTAGTTTTAAGATATTCAACACAAAGTCTAGTTTTTATTGAAGTGATAATTTTGTGGCTATGGCAACACTGTTCAGTTGCCCCAGGAGTTTTCACAGCATCCACAACGCTTAGCTCCACGACACCCCTCACAGCGCATGCGCACGATAGAGGAATCAATCCACGTGGGCGGTTGGGTGGTGGTTTGAGGGAGTCCCTCTCCGGGAGTTCCTCTTCAGCTTCTCAAGCGTCACGATTGAATGAACGAAAAGTTGCCGAGACGGAGAAATTTCTAACTGTTCCTGATGGGATCTTCAGTTTGCCAACGGAATACCTACAAATGCTTTCAAAGAAACGAATTGGCTTAATTTTTCGGTGTCGACGAGTTGCAATGACGGGCTTCTCGTGTAGCAGCATTTCACATACTTCTTGCGATAAATTAAATTCTGAATTTTGTGCTAAACAAAACACATACGCTGTTTTACTTCTCCAATCTGTAGTCCACTCATGTTTCTAATTTATTTAATCAAGTTGTCGGGGGCAAATTAAGAGTCCTTCGTACCTACGTTGTGTGTGTGTGTGTGTGTGAGAGAGAGAGAGAGAGAGAGAGAGAGAGAGAGAGAAATAGAGAGTTTTCGTATTTTTGAGGGAACTGCACAAATGACAAGCAATAATAAGATTTTGTAAAGCGACCCCAATAATACATGTGAATATGTCTCAAATACAGTGTGCGAATTAAACTTTTTAGCCAGGAAGGTGGGGGGGTACATAACGCACGGGTTTCAACAGTATGGACCACCCCCGTTGGCCTAGTCGTTAGCGTGTCTGACTCCGGATTGAGGGTTCCCGGGTTTCATTCCCGGCGCTACCAAGGATCTTTTCCAAGGGGTGTGGGTCTGGAACGCTGCCCACTCAGCATCGTGAGGACAATTGGGGAGCTGCTATGAATAAAAGATAGCGGCGATCACAGTCAGAGCTCCGGCTCTTTTCTTCCAACCCGTCTGGTCAGCGTGGGAGCAGTAGACCAATCTCCTCCCTCCAGAGAGAGGCCTCATCCAGTAGTGGAATTAATATGGCTGTGATTTATTATTATTATTATTATTATTATTATTATTATTATTATTATTATTATTATTATTATTATTATTATTATTATTATATAGGGTGGTTCCCGAATCTGTAACAGGGCCATAACTCAGCTCCAAGTGCACAGAAATCTTTGAAAGAAAGAATGTCAATACCATGGGGAACCACATGGTGATGCTTCTGAAATCAGGGACGTCTTGAATACCTTTACGGGGGGGGGATGTATACTATAACTCAAAGAGAATAGTAAATAAAGGTCCCAAACTAAAATGATATACTAAATGGGATATACGGAATCAAACGGTGAAATTTTCGAAAACAGGGGCGTCCCGGGAATACTGTTGCAGGGGGAGAAATAAAATAAACAGCGTTTGATTTTGCTTTCTTTGAAGCAAACATGAAATTTTGAACAACTTTCAGATGAAACATTTTTAAATATCGTCAGTTACAAGAGCTACTTGATAAGTTAACTGTTGACCTACTAATTAACTCTTGTAGTTGCCAAACGTTACGAGAGATTAAACAATGTTTCATTTGAAAGTTGTTCAGAATTTCGTGTTTGTTTCAAAGAAAGCAAAAATCAACCATTGTTTCTATTTAAATTTTGAAGTGCCCTCCCCCCCCC
>JAGDQP010017714.1:0-17115 GCA_022664845.1 Lepisma saccharinum | reverse complement strand
AACATAGGTAGGTGAATGGCTATTGTTCTCACATTCACTACGAGAGATGTCGAATTCAGTGGACCAAACAGAAAGCACATTTGGATTGAGAAATACCAAACTACGATCACGCAAAATCAATGTGAAAGATGGTGGAATCTAGTGCAGAGGTCATCTAACATCAGTCGTAAAGAAAAGCCTTCTTCCCCTGATTCTACATGCATTACATTGCCTGGATTCCTGAGTACCTTCCACCAATTACACGTTCTTGTTTCCCTTTGCAGATATTTCAGATCGTACGCTTCGTTACATCTCCATTTTTATTTTGTTAATAATCATAGTGAGATGCAGAGAGGCAGAAGGGTCTAGGATTCCTTTTGATGATGGTTCAATCATAATTTTGAGCTGGTTTTGAACCAGAGAAAGGAGAGAGAGAGACGCAGTCTAATTTCAATAGGCTCTTTCACAAAACTCCCACCCACCCATCCTCACTCTTTCTCCACAACAGACTATCATTTCCTTTTGACTTCATAGCTTGTTGATGGCTATAAACATATCTGTGATTATGAGGTCATCACATCTGCTGTTAATGTCCCTCTGTGTCCCTCTTTGGTATCCTTTATTTTGGGCTTCACTGCCCTGAGGGGCTCTCTTCTCTTTGATAGCTTATATTGATGATGCGGTGCTGAGTTCGGAAAGAGATAGACAACAGGAATAAAGAGTGTGCGGGGCGAGTAGAGGATGAATAAGATACAAAAGAGAATCCCGTCTCTCTCTCTGTCTCTGTAGATATACGTATTGTTTCCCTAGCATAAAAGACGACTTCTTGTTTGAAACTGCATGATTAATAATGGGAAAACTTGAACCCAATCGTTGTTGGGGTCATTAAAACAGAACAATTTGTAATTTGTGTGTACAGACTACAGAGAAGGGAACAAAGAAATACTTTCAACCCAAGAGGAGGAGGAAGGGAGAAGAGTAAAATGCATGGAGGAACCCTTCGAACAATTATGCAACCTTCAATATTTCTACCAAAAACCCTTCCGTTTCTGCCTACGTCATGCTCGTACCCAAACAAACTGGTGTGAGCGTTTGATGTGGGATTTTACAGAGAAGATTAAGTAGAAAGGAAGAAAACGACCACACAGTGTTGCCACTTGATGTATTTCCACAAAAGCGTTTTGGCTTTAATTTGGTCTTTGATTTGTGTGGTTCAGCCAATTTTGAAAAGGAGGAGTCTCGTTTTTGAGATGTTATAGGGGAGGAGGATACTACAAAGGACGCAAATTAATCATAACTGCAAGAATGAATAAACACAGTTGATTTGATGTGAAAGCAGGGCAAACTGTAATGAAATACTGAAGGGAACAGCACAGATTTAACCAAGAACAGAATAAAATATAATTACCTTTTATAGTTTTTACAGTGTTCCTGTAGAAGAGCGGTTCTGTTCACTGCTTTGTACGTTTTGGGTTCAATTCCGCTAGGAACATGTAGCCCAGGATTAACGAAAATTTGTAGGTCTCGTCCTAAAGACGTTACCACATCCTTCCTATGGAAGGCAATGGCAAACCACGAAATAGCCAAGGTTTTCCCGATTAGTTCATCTTCCTCAGAAAACGTCGGTTTACAAATAAATCTTAAAATATTACAGTCAATCAGTATCATCTTTATGCTGCTCACCAATGTATTTTCCCGTCTATATCGCTTTTCAGCCAACTGTTCGAACATGCAAGTAGTTTTTCATTAAATTTTTGTCCTAGGAGCACGGTCGGATATAAACAGGAATATTCCATTTTCTTCAATATAAATATCTCTAAGATTGGCACACTTTGTACAACGTTACCTCCACTCAATGTCTGCAATAAATGAATGTCCTGTCCAGCAAAGTGTGCAAGATAAGTTTAGAAGACAGAGAGTAGTCTGAAGAGGATATATCAGGTGAATATAGTGGATGTCCAAAAAAAAGTTAATAATGGGTTTCATGAAGCTTCTCCACACAATAGACTTTGCCAATCCTCAAAATTTAGGAGCACACTTGCATTTTTTTTATTGTTAAAAAGCGAGGGAAAATGCTGCAAAACTCGATGTACACTTCCCAATTTTAGGTTTGCATCCCCCAAATTGAAAATTCTGCCACAATCCCTGAAAAATATAGATGTCCAGGTTGAAGAACATCATTTTCAAATATCTACTTTGAGGCATTAGAACAACGTCTCCAAGGTCGCGGATTCGAATCCTGCCTAGGGTATGGATGTTGATGAATTTTAACAAACCACTACACTCATTTAATCGTGACGGACCGTAGTTAAAAGTTACTAAAATGGCTCATACAAAATAAAGTTTTAACAAAGTTTTTCAACATCTACTATAAAGTTAGGCCTAATAAAGGCATATTCTGTGTAATACCAGTGTTTTGTGAAGAAAGAAACAAGTATTGCATCTTTTTTTGCAAAACCTTCTACGTCATTTTGTACACATAGATCCACGTGAGGAAAAATGAACAATTCAGGGGGCAAATATAACGTTTTCTATAATGCAGTTTATCTCTTGAGCTTATCGAAAACGGAGCGCTTCACATTCTACTAAAAGGTTCACCCTTTCACCTCCGTTGTTCTGACGAACAGATTTAGAAACTTGGAAATAGAACTAATTAATTATCTTGATGCCTAGATTTTTTTAAAAAAGAGATGGAAATACTGCTAATTATATTGCGGCTGGCGTATTAAGCTTATTGCAACTAGCCTCTCGCCATAGATATTAATTTGCATGCGGACAAGCAAGCACCCGATGATAGAGCCTGTACTTACTGTTGATGGACGACAGCTGTGGCTAGATAGCGGTGGAACCTATGACCTAATCTCCTTTCGCACCCTTCCTTCTACGTCGCCCTGGTGATGTTTTGTTCTGTAGTCGCCCCTTCTTTTGCGTGCACACCCTTCATTAGGGAGAATAAAGAATATTGTGTAGGGGAGAAGAGACTCCAATACAACTTTGATTACGGAGATCTGGAAACCAAAAAGGGGAAAGAATCCGTCCATGTTTTCTTTTAACTTGATGTTATTTGAGACATCGTAACTATGCGGCAAGTCAGCAAGAAGATTGTCAATGAGTTCAAATAGAAACCCACCTTTAAAATTTTCTAGGAGAATCTACGTCCTATAGAGAGGTAATATATTGTACATACTCCTCGCCAGGGACGTATTTAGGTGGTCTGGTTCCCCGATATTCAGATTTTTTTTTTGTAAAATCTATATAATTTTGGCCTATGTAAAGAAAATTAATTTCGGGGGGGCTCCAGACCCCCCTAAATACGTCTCTGGCGAGGAGTGCTGCGGTGTGAGAGGTGACGCTACAATTCGGCAGTGCTTCATTCCAGGACAAAAGTGAAGCAGAAGTGACCTTTGTTGACTGAATCATTAAAAAAAGACACTTTTTGTACACTTTGACAAATATTCCACTCCCTATCTCGATCCTTTGCAGTTAATATGGGTAGCAAATGTTTTGTAGGGGAGAGGGAGGCACATTTGAACGGGGTGCACCTTAGAATAGTGGAGATAACTGTTAATGTATAAAACGGAATTTCTTTTGTCCAACATTTATAAACTGCAAACATTATGCCACACAGCTGTCATTTGTTTTTAACCATTTGTGTGCATTATCTGGCGAAGTATGGTACCGTACTTGATGTAATTTGTGGGTACCAAAGTTAAAAGTAATCTCAGAGATTGTAAGCTTCTGGAGAGAAGAGAACTGTAGCATATCTTTCCATGTAAACTTACGAAGTAACTACACTCCTTCACGCACTAAATTGTCCTTGTTTCTTTCTGATAACCCTTCTCCTTCTTCCATAATGACAAAATAGGCGTAGTTGGACGTACTGGGGCAGATTTGAACAAGGTACCAGCTTATGTTCCAACAGCTACGAGAATAAATTTGATTTTGAAATATGACGGGTTTTGAATGATAAGAAGTTTACGCTTCAAGAAAGAAACCATGCCTTCAATTTGTAGTGTGACTGGCTGGATGAAGAAACGTACAGAAAATGAAAAAGAGCGCAACTGTCGCAGCCCTGTGAAGCACATGAAGTGAAAAACAAACAAGTGTACAGAACGTCGTAATATCTCTGAGTTGTCCCTAACGTGACAGGAAAAAAAGTTTGCAACATAATAACAGTGTAAAAGCATTTCAATTAAGCTATGTGTAACATTTTAAACACAATTTGTACGAGTTCAAAGTTTATGCAAGCCTAATGGTTATGCAATCAAACCAAGCAATTAAGTTCAACATTTATCAAAACGGCGTAGTTTATAGTATATTCTTTGTATGGCTAGTAAAAACTTTTAGTTCACTTTCCTCTGCTTTCGTATTTGTATTTAGAAGCATTTACTAAGAAATTAAATGATCTTGTAATAAAATTAAGGATGTGCTCAAAACTGTCGCAGCCATGTTCAAAGCTGCCCCAACCTTGTTTAAATCTATCCCCTAGGGGGACATCTTTGAACGATAGTCTCCCAGTTCCTGTCCTTGCTTTAAGGTGACAATGAAGACGTCATTTTCTTCGGCGAGCTGTATATGTTCCCCAATACATTATGTTATTTATTTCTCTCTGAACAAATTCTATGAGTATGAGGAAGCGAAACTAAATTTGCCCAACAACGTGTTCAAACATGCCCCACTCTCCCTTATATTACCTCTCTATAGGACGTAGATTGTCCTAGCGAACATTCAGGGTAGGTTTTGATATCATCTCATTGACAGTCTCTTTGTAAGTTCTAAGTTGAGACTACATTCGTATATATTTAGTATCTAATTTAATTAAAAACTTAAATCGTTTCCTTGTTTCATTATTCTGTAGGGGAAGGAGAAGTAAGATGCGAGCGTCAAAGTGGTATTTAAAAAACACGTTCTGAATTAATGGAAGAAGAAAAGTAGAAGTATTTACAGATCATCTAACCTGTTTTGCGTAGTATCATAGACTAATACACATGTATAATGTATTGGTTTGATAAAGCTTAAATTCGTTTAATGACGCTAGAGTTCTCTTGAGTGATTGATAAATTTGTTTATGAGATTTTAATATAGTAATAATGATGATTTCTTTAGAAATATTTAATAGGAAAAAAAAAATATTAAATTTCGCGTATTGGCTCTACATACAGGAATATGTTTACAAGATTAAAAATGTATTTCTAATTCACAAATACTCAGTAATTGTAATATACGCTTTATAATATATCTTATATTTTAACATTGTGACCCATTATCAACAACATCCTTTTATTTTAAGATGTGCTTTATTTAAATTAATATATCCTTCTTTGATAAGCTGTTGTTCATGTATAACATTTTACAAGTATAGCAGAAAGGCCAATCTTCATAACGATGTAGGCAATTTTGAATTCTGAATAAAATACTTCCCATAAAAAAAAAAAAATCGAAACTGAAATCGTGTTCTCGCTTCATCTACATCAGAAGTATATTTTCACTGGCTAATAAGAACAATACATTGTTTTCATCTTCTCATGTTGGGGTTTTCCAATAGACGATATGTTTCGCTCTGTGCCTTATTACCAAGGTATCCTGGGTCATATTCCCGGATGGGACGTATTGAACGTTACAATTGACAGTAACTTTTGTACGTGCATAGGGACAATTTGGTGCCTGCTAACTTGCGAAATAAATTCAGAAAATATAGATGGGGTGTACATTGATAATTTTTTGTCTATACATACGTGTATATTATGGCTATCTTCACAATCTAAACAATCAACTACAGAAATATTAAAGTCTTTTATCAGCTGGATCGCATGACAATGTGTGTTTAGTTTTTACAATTTATTACTCACTAATTGAATTTTTATAAGCACGCTCAGAGCATCTTTTTGATTATTTATTCTTATTAATGAAATAAATAGTTTGCATATTTTTACAATAATTGGATTCACGTACATATTTCTGTTTATCGACTTCCAATATACACATTTTAAAAAAAATAGGGAAGGCCAAATGCATTAAAATACATTTTGTTGATCATATAAACTTGAGTATCGGCATTATAGAAGGGGGCTCCACAGACTTGTGGTTAGAGCGTTGGACTAATGTTCGCGTCGCGTGGTCCCGGGTAGAGCACCGCATTTTTAGGCGTACACCCAGCATCGTGAGGCAAACTAGGGAATCACGGGAATAAAGACGTGACGACCACTTGATCTAGAAAGCCTCTGATACGCCTGTTCGTGGTCAAGGTGACGCGCAGAGCTGACCATACGGCCGTCACTCAGGTAGACACAGTTCCACCAACCGCGGACAGATGGCGTTCAGGCAAGCTCAGGACCTTTCTGGTCTGTAACGCCAGTGGTTAACCGCATTATAGATCACATTATTTTTTTTGTGTGTTTGTTTCGAAAATCGATTTTAAAATTAGGTTTAGCCATTAAAACATTTATTGACTTTTAGAATTGTACCTGACTATGTTTAAAGTTCTGCGGGTTTCTATCCTGTCGGTCAGAATAATATTTTTCTTTCTTTTTCTTTCTTCAGTATCTTCGTGCCCTGATTTTTTTACGATTATAAGTGCGCTAAGTCAACAACAATACCTGGAAAGGCTACAAGGAGCATTTCCAGACTCTGCTCCTTCACGTACCACAGTGGACGATTGGTTTGCCGAGTATCGAAGGGGAAGAACCACTCTTAAAGATGAGGAGCATACAGGGCGTCCAACAACGGTAGTAACTGAAGAAAATGTTGCGCGTGGAAGTTATTGTGAAGAAAGATCTCACGAGTGAATTACAGGGAGATAGAGGGCCGCACTTATAATCATAAAAAAAAATCAGGCCACAAAAATGCTCTCGAGTCACATCCATCTATACACCGGAACGATGAACTGCTTACTAATAAAGAAAATATTCTTCTGACCGACAGGATAGGAGCTGGGCGATATCTACACATACCCTTACTCATTTAAACATCCTCTTGCCGGGGGCGTAAACAGGAAACCTCTAACTCTCTTAGTTACGTAGAATCCGGAAAATTATTGTTTCTTTGCGTTACCAAAGTTCCTCTCTATTCAGATGTCTCTTGTGGTATAGAAAGTAACGTTTTGCATGGAAATGATTCAGACCACTGTTTCTGTGATGCACTATTTATATTCTAAGCATGTTGTTGTGCGGTTTAGAGCGTTCGAGGTCAAGGGTATTCCTTGTTAGGATCATGTTTGATTTGCGGGGGAGGGATTCCCCCTGGTGATTGAGGGTTTCATTACTGATTGTTGATTCCGAATATCAACCAGGTAAAAAAATCTTTGTATTTCTACACAAACAGGTAGTAGATGAGAATTTACAAACAACCATTAGTTTTAGGACCTCTTCTTAATTAATAACAAATCGAACACGAGCTAATTCTATGGCTTACGGAACTCGCAAGTTCATCGCCGCAGTAACAAACTTTCACCCAAAACATTCTATCCTGGGCAAAAGATCAAGCCAATTTTCATTACGAACACCTATCTCTCGAAGAGCCCTTCTTCTAATATTGCCCTCCCAATGATATCTCGGTCTTCCCAACGCTCTGTTTCTCTCCAGCTTACCAACCACGATAGAATATAATCTTTGTTTTTTCCTCCATCCGAGCTACATAGCCTATCCATCTTAGGCGTCGCGATTTCATTATTCTGATAAATCGAACACTGCTTAAAACATTCAGAAAGCAGGTGCTGAACCAATTGCTTGCTGTATATCCCGACCGCAATATGGCTATGATTTTAAGCGAATTTTCTGTAAATAGTATTGGCATGTTGTGCATCCTGATTGTAATCTACAAAAGAGCACAATTTCTTCCTACTGAAGCAAATCTGTATAAAGTAGGGAGATATTTAAAGACCCTAGGAGAAAAAAAAATGCTTTTCATTTTTCGCCAAATTGAATTATAGGAGTGCCATCTGTTGGTTCTTTGGAGGGACTTTTTAACTAATTAATATATACTATAGAGGAGAATACGTTTGCCGATCCATCATTCAAGCAAGTATTTATTTGATGTGCAGGTTTGCGCAGGTATGGTTGTAAACTTTCAAAACGCTCTTCTCTAAAATCAACGAAATGGTACCGAGCCGCTGTAGCTCAGTTGTACAGCATTAGCGTAGCATTGAAGGGCTGTGGGTTCGAGCAGCGGCCGACCATCCTGATTGAGATTTTCCAGGCTTTTCCCTCGGAAACACCAGGAAAATGCCGGGATGGTAACTTCAACATAGGCCCTAGGGCCGACACCTGCCCGAATCCTTTATCATCTCCTATCCCGACCTGAGCCTTAGATGCCTAAAGACCATAAATAAATTCAAAATTCAACGAAATGGGCAAAGCATCTTCTTTCCATGTAGTCTCCATTTGTTAATGGTGCTTTTAACGTGTTTGTCTATTTAACACAAAATTCTAATTACAATACTCATTTTCGTGTCCTCTAACTCGTGTTATGTGTACTTAATTACTGAGTTCTTCTAATGTGTCAGAGGGACGTATATCGTATTAATTGTAGATGCGGACCGAAAGAGACATTATATATGTTAAAATCCGATACTTGCCACGCTTAATTCTTCTCTTAGTAAGGTTAGTGCATATTTAAATGCAAACTATATAGCGTACATTTCTGCAGGTAATGTAGATATCGAATCTGGAAGCTTTAGGTGAGAGCAATAGTCTGCTTAAAGTTTGACCGTGGTTACTGCCAACGAAGATTCAGAACCTATTCTGATATAAAAACCAAAATTGTGAATATACATGTAATTCGCTACAATTCTAAAAAAAAATAACAAAAAAAAACAAAAAAAAACTCATTTCTGGGTTAGAAATAAGAATTTTGTTTGAAATAAGAATTGAAGCTTTCCTTTTCGATGGGAGCCCAAGTTTGACTTCCCCCAACATTCTTGTTTTTCTTTCTCTTCTTTTTGACCCGCAAAGTGTATCGGGAAACGTGAGATGCTTTTGCAGTTTTAACAAGACTCATCCTATTTCTTGCCGCATCAAAAGTCATGTTTTCTTTGCTCCTAGAGTCTCTGGAAGGCTTTCAGGACTAGTTACGAAAAATGTTTGCTATGGAAAATTAAAAGATACATCTTTGTAATTCACACGAATAGTGTCACATAGAATTTTGTGAAGAAAGTATAGAAAATTATTATTGGTGAAAATGTCGGAAGTACCCCCAGAACGCAATGTCCGGATAGCCTCAGAACTTCTAATATTTGAAAGATATTAATTCTTAGATTTTATACCACTGACTAAAGGAAATGAAACAACCTGTGCACATATCCTTTGATAGTGTGTAATGACTTCGAATTAGATGATCAATACTTGTTCATAAATACTTATGAACCGAATCTTCTGTTATAGAACAGGATCATTTTAGTCACGTTTTCTGGACCTTACAAGTATGTTCCTGCTCCTTCACAAATACAACACACAAATTTATAAATCAGTGCGGGGACTCAGTACACTACGAAGTATCCTATTCGACTATTGTTTATACAACGAGCTGACTGTTGTATAATGTACAGTACTGCCATCCTAGAAGTGCTGGAATTCTCCAACTGTTGGGAATGCCCCAAATGACCCTAGTAGTAGTAGTAGTTGTTGTAATTATAGTAGTAGTAGTAGGAGCAGCAGTGGAACTGTTAGTGTTACCAATATATTTTAATCACTCCGCACCAACGGGCGGTACTTTGTCTAGTACAGAATAATTATACGATACAGATTTAAAACGATAGTTATATATGTTCTATTTGTCACGTATAATAGCTCGCGGTTACCAGATAGTGCCAGTTTCAAGACTTGGAAAAAATATCGTTGGCCAATCTATGTGAATCCAAGTATACCTTTCAATAACCTAATGGTTATTTTTACTTACCAACATTAATATTGTTAAAAGTGTGAAAAAGATAAGCTGTGAGTTATTGAAACGTAGCTAAATATAGGGTAACACTTTGTAATTTTGTGACATCTGTTAATTTCGTGATATTTACTATTTTCATGACATTTGTTAATTTCGTGATATTTGCTAATTTCGTGACATTTGTTAATTTCGTGATATTTGTTAATTTCATGACATTTGCTAATTTCATGACATTTGCTAATTTCATGACATTTGCTAATTTCGTGATATATATTAATTTATATCATTTGCTAATTTCTTTATATTTGATAATGTCCTCACGTTTACTAATTTCGTGATATTTGACATTTTCGTGACATTTTATAATTTCATGATATTTGATAATTTCGTGACATTTGATATTTTTGTGACATTTGTTAATTTCGTGACGTTTGATAATTTTGTGACATTAGTTAATTTCGTGACATTTGTTAATTTCGTGATATTTGTAATTTCGTGACTTTTTAATTTCGTGACATTTATTAATTTCGTGATATTTGCTATTTTCGTGGCATTTGCTAATTTCGTGATATTTACTAATTTCGTGATATTTGTTAATTTCGTGACATTTGCTAATTTTGTGATTGACTGGACTTTGCAATGCCACATTACCAAGATTTGTCAAATTAAAATTTTCCCCGATTGGTGTCTTCAGAAGTATTAGCTGCATTCTGCGTGAAAGCTGTAACTTGACTACTCCTCGTAATGGCCGTGCAAGTACCACGATATTACCAACGTTTAATCTAGGTATTTTTAGGAGAGTTTTAATTCTTGTGATTAACAGTGAATAATTTCAAATTCTCCTAAGACACTTTAATATGAATTTTGAATTTATTTTAAAACCTTTAGGCGTTTAATACAAGTGAACACTGGAAATATATTCATATGAATCTAACTGAAACAATTTATTTTTAAATTGCTTTTTTTTTTTTTTTGCAAACATGAGTTAACGAGATACTAAAACTTTTTGTTCAATTTTATTTTTTGTAAAATCTTTGGAAGTGGCGATAACTCTGCAATGCAGATAACTATCAACACACACATGCACACACTCTCGTGTGTTGTGTTTAAATTATAACACATTTTTAAAACCCGCCATTGTTAATTGTAATTTTATTCCTTTATTGAAATACCAGATTCAAGAGAAAAACGTGTCAGCTTTTTTTTTTTTAAAAAAAATAAACAAATAAAAAACTCATTAGAATTTCACATGGTTTTTTTTTTCTTAATAAACGAAAAAAAAAATATAATAATGCTATTAAATATATGTATATACGCATATATTGGCAATTCTATCATGTGCGAATGACACTGGAAAACATATGTGGTAGGAGGGAGACAGCTATACACAGTGTAGCTTAATACTTCCGGTGTTTTTGCAGCCATTGTCTGAACGCTTGTATGCAATTTACTTTTTTTTTTTTTTGCTCGTGTCAGAATTGAACTACAGGGGTCAATCACTTAATAACCATTATGCAGATTACGCTTTGTAATACCTGTGGACATTTTGCTTCAAAATGCATTTTAACCCGTGTTATCGCATTTGTAACTTCAGCTGCTTACATAAACTATTTTTTTTTCCTTGTTCTCTTTAGGCAAAAAAAAAAAAATATTTTTAATCAGTATTCATGTCCAGAAATGGCGGGGAGGGGCAGGGACTGGTTGGAAATTGTCACTTTTGTGCATTAACTTTCATTTAAATGAGATAGCAATGTTAAAAAAAGAAAAAGAAAGAAATTAATGTTGGTATTACAGTTAGAACACACCGAAATAGCCACATAATGTAATATCGAAAGTTCTTTTTAGTGTTAAATCCGTTAATTCCCGTTAAATGCAACAATCGTGTTGTGTTGTCACGTTTATGGTAAACAATTAAAAAAAAAGGAGCTTAAAGTGCCTACGTCATGAACCAATTTCGAATAGTATTAATGGCCTTTAGGCATCATTGGCTCGGGCAAGGAGAGGATAGAAGAGGAATTCCACCAGAATTTTCAGTTTAGGGGGGTGTAAAGTCAAAAGTGGGAAGATGGTAGTGGAGTTTTGCACGATTTCTATTGAGTTTTGACAGTAAAAATATTAAAGTTGGGAGTGTGTTATCGAGAATTTGGGGGGCGGAATTACTGGATAGGAGAGAGGATGTGGAAAGGGTATTAAATAGAGCCTAGTTTGAAAGTACCATCTCTGATACGGCTACCAACTGTCCCGAATTGATCGGGACTGACCAGGAATACCGTCTCCTAGCCAGGCTAAAATTAAATCATTTTCAGGACGTTAAGAATTCTGGAAATTTGCATTTGGCTATTAGATAATATGTTAATTTCGTAACTAACAATAAGAATGTGATGTCAATGAATCTCTCCGCTATGACGTCAAGTTGCTGTGGTGGGGTTAACTCCGTGTATCGTTCGTTTACTTTGGGTGGAAGTCCCAGCTGAGTAGCTAAAGAAAGCGCACTTTGACAATTTTCTATATAACTGATATGAAGACTCAAACTCAATACTTCGTATTTCCAGTCGAGGTGTCTGAGGAAAACATTATTCCTGCCGGTTATTCCACTCCCTTTGTGTTATTTCCCATGTAATAACTAACAGATAACAAACTCCCCCCCCCCCCCAAAAAAATGAACCCATTCGCGGGCGCACACACACAAAATATGACAATGACGTCAACTAATGATGACATATTACTTTGATATGTCCTTTCCTTGCAATAAATTTTCAAAAAGATTCAGTCGTTAGAGGAGGAAAATGTTAGGAGAAAAGAAGAAACAGAAGAAGAAGAAAAAAAGGAGAATCTTTCGATTTGGTAAGGTTGAAGGGATAAAGTCGAAGAACCAGTTTGATTGGTTGAATGATTTATGGCAAGATTGAAAGCCTCTTTTTTTTTTTTTTTTAGGAGGAATGGTTTACTTTTAGAACCCCCCTCGGTGGAAAGAGAAAAAAAATCCACCAGGAAGAAATTCATGCTGGATGAATAATCTTGAATTTTCTAGATCCGTCTTCTTTTATTCTATATTTAATGGAGTAGTGGTAATGTCTACCAAATAGAACATTATTCTTTGACAGGGTCATAAATGCAGAATGTCTCTAAAAGATCCACCAGAAAATTATTGTTTGACAGTTTTATAGAGGTCCCTAAACTAGTCACTTTTCCAACCCTATTTTTCTTTCTTTTTTTTTAAATCAATTATTGGAGTATGGACAAACCTAAAGAAAACTAAGGAAATAATATTTTTTTTTTTAAAACAAGAAACCGTAACAGAGACGCTAAAGATATAGAGAAAAACAAATGTCTAGCGTCAAGTGTTTTAGGAAACAGTTAAAATAAGGATATGCAGTGTTAGAAATAGATATCAACAAAAGCAAAAGAAAAAGGCAGTGGCGAGAAAAAGAAGAAAAATATTTTCCGTTGGCCAATGAACAAAGACTTGAGTCAAACAAGATGTAGGTACTGTACAAAATGTGAATCTGTAGGAATATGGAAAAAAAATCAGATGAGTATACAATGGCTGATGGGTGTGAACTGTTATAGTAGATAGCAATAGTAAGAATTGTCAGAGGGTAGATAATAATAGTATACCAAGCGAAAAGAGAAGACGAAGAGATTGATCCAATTACTCAACAATATTGAAAAGAAATCTTATGCTGAGAGAATAAACGAAAGCGTAAAATCGAAACAAGTGCAGAAGCCAAATTTGCTTTGAGGAACGTGTCGCTATTGGGAGATTTCTTCTGCCCTTACATAATACAGAATATTTCGATAATATATCGTTTATACTGCCAATGTGCGTTGGAATATCTCTAAGATATCCTCGAACATCCGTTGTGTACGCTTATATACCACGATGTCCGAGGATATCCTTAGGATGTTCCAATATCCCCCCACAGAGGTATTCGTAGCATACCTTAGCTTGGTGGCGAGGACGCGCGAATGGAATTATGGATTTCATTTGTGGAGGGGCTAAGAGGGCTCAAGCTGTTCACTACACTTGGTGTCTCCTAGTAAATGAATGTAACACAGCATAGAATAAAATCAATCGTGAAAATAATAATACGGTATCTACTTGTGCAAGTTTAAAAATGTATAGTTTGAGTCAGCTTATATTGATGTAATTATGCATTAGTTTTGACCCCAAGACGAGAAGATCTTGTTCAGAAAGTGTCTTGTCTTTAAAGTAACTTGTCCAGAAAGGGTCTCCTCTCGAAAGTAACTTTTTCAGAAAGTGTCTCGTCTCGAAAGTAACTTGTCCAGAAAGTGTCTCGAATATCTTGTCCAGAAAGTGTATCATTTCAAAAATATCTTGTCCAGAAGTGTCTCGTCTCGAAAGTAACTTGTCCAGAAAGTGTCTTGTCTCGAAAATGTCTTGTCTAGAAAGTGTATCGTCTCAAAAATATCTTGTCCAGAAAGCTTCTCGTATCGAAATATCTTGTCCAGAAAGTGTGTCTGAAAATTATCTGGTCCAGAAAGAGTCTCGTCTCGAAAGTAACTTGTCCAGCAAGTGTCTCGTCTCGAATATATCTTGTCCAGAAAGTGTATCGTCTTAAAAATATCTTGTCCAGAAAGTGTCTTGTCTCGAAAATACGAAAGTGAACTTATATTATGCATTACGAGAGTTTTGTCTCGTCACTTTTACCAAATATATTTTTGTTTCGTCTCGTCTCGTGGATAACACTATTATGAACGAATAATAGGAATCATTTGTAGTGACTGAAAATGTGCCCTAGCTTATTATAATATTAGCCTATTGTTGTGACGCATGAATATGTCCTACTTGATATCGCAGAATGTCTTCATGAGAAGTATTCTCTTTTCCGATTGGCTACTAAATAATTACATTAAATGAGTCATTTCTCTCTTTTTTGTTTATTTTTATTTCTATTTTCCTTCTTAACTAGTCTCTTAATGAGTAATTTATCTTTTATTATTAACCAAGGTCATATAATTGCTGTATAATGGCAGCTGCTAGAGTAAATAAGTGAGGAATTATTTTGTTCCATCTTTCCTTGAATAGAGTAGTATGTGGAGAGTTTTTATGGGTTCCTAAAAGGGGTCTTAGATTGAACACAGTATGTTCGTGTCTAATATTCTGAATTACCCCTAATTGCACTGGCTTCAATAATATTCTCTATTTTCTTCTTGGAATTTAAACAGACGTAAGGCAAGTGAACCAGTGTATCTTGGCTGGTTTTGTAGTTGCAGAAGGGTCGAGCAAGTGCTCATGCTTTCCATATGTGGTGATTTGTAGTGACTCAGGTGAGTTTAGAATATAAGATGATCCGCCGAAATCCCTTCCAGAAATGTTGTCGTGGTTTGTATGATACAGGAATCGTTACTGGGTAAGATAATTGTATTCGTGAATGTCTTAAGTTGGACGATCCATTCCATTTGTATGATGTCAGACAAGTTTTATTTAACGGGGAAATTATAAGATTTTAATAAGACTTTCAATTCAGTGCTGATTAATATAATATTTTTATGCAGATGATAGTCAGCATATCGAGAAAATTGTTATTTTAAATATATTTGACACCTATTAATAACCACGATAATGTTCAATCTCACTTTTGATGATATGCTTAGAGCAATAGCGATGTCTAGTTAAGTGTTTTGCAGGAAGACATTAGCCAATCCATCGGATAGGTTTGGGTCAGTGACCTGATCTGTTTTCCCTTTTAAAATCTTCTCAATTTTTTCTTTCCTCTTCTTTAAGTCACTTTTTACTTGAAATTGATAAATCATGGGTCATCAGCTGTTCGTTTTATGTTCCAAATTATCTATCATGTTAGGTCACTTTTTTGCCATGCGACTGAACTCAATTAAGGAAGCCGAAAGATTCTGCAAATCTCAAACATGTTTGGCTTCTGTATCAATGCTTACATTTAGAAATAATACAAGTTGAAATTTCATTACAATAATTTTCAGAAAGCTTCATTTCAAGCTTACTAATGTTATTGAACGTAGCTATCTGTTGTAAATTTGATTAGTTTATCTCAATGTCTTAATATAATAAATAAGCTTACAACCAATGTTTTTGGTTGTAAGTGAATCAATTGTCACAGGTGAAATGTTTTATTGAATTTTTATAATAATTCAGGAGAATTATAATACAACCTAATCTTTTTCTTTTGAAATGAATATGTGGACTTTGATTACGCTGTTTTTCATTATCTTATTAGTTTTTTTCAAGAACCACTAAATTTTCTTGATGTAATTCTTCTTGAACAGCTGATGTTTTTATGTTTGGAATAATATAGTTATAATCTGAGATCTACTTTTGTTTAATAAAAATTATTCTAGAAGATATAAATGTTACTAATGATTTCTATACTTATAAATTAATAGATTGAAGAAGTATCTAACGAATTTTGTTTTATCGTAGAATACTGATTTTAAAATGAATTTAAACATGACGTTAAGTTCTTTTTACATCGCTTAGATGCAATATAGCTTCTGAACTTCGAAGTTTTGTGAAAGATGATTACTTCATTCTAGTTTCAATATGATCTGATGCTGATAAAATTTAGCATTAATAAAGATATGAGATCTGGCAAATAATTATTTCATGCTTTTCTCTTCTTAGTGTAACCTACGTAGTATATCAGCGTATACAGTGATCTCAGAACATAAGTGTGCACCGCTTCGTTCATTGTTTTAGTAATATAGACCGATTAGGTAAAGTTAAATTTGGTTTGAATTAGATTTTTTCTTGGAAGCCCCGAGTACTAGTGAAGTACGTTCACACTAGTGTTTATACTTGCGGTTATAGGCAGAGGGTAAGTCCTGGCTCCAGTTGGTGGAGAATTTCTCCCACTTGATGTATATTATTATTATTATTATTATTATTATTATTATTATTATTATTATTATTATTGCTTACTCTCTAGGCGTTGCTGAAGTCCTTTCTGAGTATAATTTTATAGGTTGAGTTTGACATGGAATGATGCCGTATACTGATTCAATGTACGAACTCTGTGTTGTACTTGTTCACATTATATTATGTTGCAGTGAGTTATATGATCACTGATACACTGATATAATCAAGTTAAGTTTATTTCTTTACCGTTGCCGCGAAATTGTAAAATTTATTTCTATTTTATCGACATCGATAATAATTGTTTTATTAGCGATCATTTTTATTTATGTATATCTAGTTCAATTGGTCGATATCTTCATGTGATTCGGTGGAGTGTTCTGTTAGATCGCCATATATGATTGATGAGG
>JAGDQP010017713.1:10431-32021 GCA_022664845.1 Lepisma saccharinum | reverse complement strand
TAAAAAAAAAAAAAAGAATCGTGTTTAAGACATTGGCTTCGTAGATTGTATACTATGGTTGAAGGGAAAAGAGGGAGTGGAAGAAGGCAAGTCCATCTCTTTGAAAGTAAATCATAAACTAACCCAAAAATGGAAAGCGCAAGATGGGGATAAATGGAGAGAGAGCTTTAACGTGCCTTGAAGGACCTGTCGCTTTTCAGCAGAACACTGATGATGGTGATTTTTGTGTTAGAGTTTGTCAAGAAATAACATAGTAATACCAGTGCGCACTAAATTTCATTCAACATGCTTTGTTTTGTAATTCAAGTGGTTGTATTCATTCCGATCTATAACTTTAACATATAAATAGAGGAAAATATATAGTATTTACAATGTAAATTTCAGAATTTGTAGCTATTGCATACTTTCCGGCATGCTCTCGCATCGAATGGTGGGAATTAACGTTTTAAAATATCTGAGACAAGAAGACTATATAATGACGTGAAATGCGCAAAGATACGCACAGAAAATAGTGTTGTGTGTGTTAGATTTTTTTTAGCTCGGCAACTACGTGACACAAACTTATTAAATGTCTTCCAAAAAGAAGTTCAATACTGGTGTATATTTATACCTGACATATGAACACTTCAAGTTTATTGACAGTTAAAAGGCTAACTTGTTAGAAAATGTTAGAAATGACATAATTCTGAATTTATGACGAAATTGTGCATGATGCTGAAGATGCGTTTTCACACGATCATATAATACTTTTAATTATTGCGGTTCTCGGATTACCAGTGATCCGCCCTTCTCAGATCCCTCTACCGACCATCTTAAGTTAACGTCAGTTTCACCAGGGTTTCCCATCCCTTTCTCGGAAGAGTACTCACCCACGAGAAGAAGATCGTTCCTCTGAGTTGAGTTGAAATTGATATCAATATATGTCAGTGTAATAGGTTGCCATGGGGCAAACTGGCCAGCCAATAGTGGTTCGTATTTATCAACATTTTGCTAACTGAGAAATGTAAAACTCTGTTCGTTAGAAATAGAGCAAAACTTGCGTGTCTCGCGGTGCTCTAGTAAATTTTTAGCAACAGCCACTCAAATATTTGAGTATTTATAGCTTTGTTTTAAAATACATTAGTATTTGTTCTTTTGGAAGTGATATTCAAACTGAAGAATGAAAAGAAGTGTTTCGATATTGAAATTTTACATTTTTATATATTTTATTTACTTCCTTAGGTCATCAATAAGACTTCGAGAATTCAGAATGGATCCGTCATGGGGAATTGTGTATGAGGTCCTTCTGTCAGCAGTTGTGTTGTACACACAACACTAGGAAAAAAAATGTGTTTGTCGTAAAATTGTGTAGCAGTTGATTACCTATGGGAAGTGGTAAGTTAAGTTTATATATATTTTTAGATAATTCTTTTTCGTTTATTTTTAACTGTACGTATGCTCAGTTACGCATATCTGTTCTGTTTATGTGAATACAAACTAAGAATGAACTAACTATCTGTTTTTGACAAGACATGTTTAAGTACCAACTTACCTTCGTTCATGAACGCCGAAAGATTTTTTAGAGAGGGGATTTTTTTTACAAAGAAAATAATGACTAAAATTGAAGTGAGAGAGTTGGTGGTGGTGGTGGAGATTTAAAAAAACTGAACATATTATTTCGTCTTGAAGAAATGTAGAAAATCAGTGAACAAAAGTTTTCCACGAACAACCGTTGTGTAATTGTACTGTTAGAAAGTTATGAATTAAAGAATAATGCAAACTGAATGTTAACAACTTTTCATTAACCTCCTCTCTTTAGGACGTCAACAAATAGATATGAAGATTTAGAAAATGAAGTGTAATATTACAAAACCTGAAAAAAGTACGTTTACAGACTGAGTGTAAAATGTTTATGTTAAAACAGATAAAGAAAAAAAACTGAAGTGAATCACACGTGACAAGGACTGTGACTTAAAATTATTGGCCAACAGGTAAAATCGTAATAGAACAAAATCTTAATGACAATTAAATCATTATACTAATCACTCAAGAGTAACTAGATATTTAAATCTAAATTGTTACTAAATTAAAATTTTCGTTGAGCGTGTACAATTTTATCATGCACTGAATGGAAATGAAAACCCAGCACCAAAAGAAAGTTACGCTAGGGAAGTGAACCCTGGACAAGTACATGTTTGTTTGTATTGTTACAAGTTACAAGATTACAGCTAGAAGATAGTCTCAGTACCATGTTAAAGTTGAATGTAGTTCACTTCAGTAACTATTGTAGTCACCAGCACGTTGAACGCAGGCATGCACACGCGCACGGATCCTATCTTCGAGGCATCGCATCTCATTTTGTAGTATGGTGATACATACCTGTTGCACCTGGACGGTCAGATCGGCAGTGGTTGTTGCTGGTTGCGGATTAGTCCGGAGCTGCGCCCACACATGTCCAACATGTGCTTGATATTCGAAACGTCTAATGATCTTACCGGCCAAAGGAACACTTCACATCTCGAAGAGCGTGTTTGGTTGCAGCATGGGGACGAACGGTATCGTGTTGAAACATGCGCGATCTCTTGTACTAATATCGTTGTCGCCTTTGAAGCAGTCTGTGTACTTTCAGCACACGTTTCCACAATCGCTCACAGTGTCACACTTACGAACAGCGTTTGTCTACTGCAATGGTTCAAATCGCATACGCCGTTGAGCTGCACGCACATCCTGTGAGGTCGGACTTTGTAACTTGTATCAATGTAATACATCATGCAGTGTTGCCAGACGTCCGAGGCAAAAAGATAGCCTCTGAAGTCGTAAAAAGTAGCGAATTTCAGCTGGATGAGACCTCTCGCAGAGGGAGAAAGTTGGTCTACTGTTCCCACGCTAACTAGACGTGTTGGGAGAGGAGAAACGAAGTTTTCAACTGTAATCGCCACTGTATTTTATTCACAGCAGCTTTCCAGTTGCATCACGATGCTGGGTGGGCACTGCTCCAGACCCTCACGCATTGGGAAAAATTGCTTGGCAGAACCGGGAATCGAACCCGCCTCCCCACGATCAGTAGTCAGCTATGCTAACCACTAGACAAGTTTATATATATATATGCGTGTGTGTGTGTGCGCGTGCTCTGTTTTCATAAGATCTCGCAAAACAGAAACGTTACTTTATTTATCTGTGAATTTTAATTTCAAAATATCACCTAAAACGTAACTTCTAATAGCATAGGCGTTTGCGTCAAGTATTCACGTAAATTGATTCTAGCTTGTTATGTCAAAGTTGCTAAAGTAAACATGCTGCAAGCTTTGAAGTGCAAATATAATACTTGTTAACTTGGTGCAAAGTTACTGCAAACGTACCAACCGTGAAATCCACACTTGTATCCGTGCAGAAAGTGTTCCAGGAGGCACTTTCTGCAAGTTTGTAAAGTGTCATGTCAAGCTGTTTGTAAACTTGCATACTTGACATTTCGAATTGGTTACAAGCCTACTGTTAGGGACAGATGTCCAGTGTGTCCAATGCAGTTAGGGACTATCCATTCACGATGAACTTGAATCTTTTAGGCATCTTTGGCCCAGGATAGGATAGGAGAGATTGGATATGAACTAGGCTATTTCTAAATTATCCTCTCGGTACGATGCGACTGAAGAAAAACCGCTTCCGGGATGCTTCATTAAGGTGCAATTAATGAAAGTATTCTGCTTACATTTCTTTTTCTGCAACCAGTATATGAGTAGAACGTGAAAACGAATTATAATTTCAATACTTATTAATAACATAATACCTGGGAATATTAAAAAAAAAAAAACTTTTGTGATTTTTTTTCTCTCAATTAAAAGTAGTAATATTTCGCCCAAGTTGAAATACAAGATTCACCAATAGCTCCAAAAGTCGCAAGTCGCCTAACTCCAAAAATCGGTAGCGAAATTTGCTTCGAGATAGCCCAATTCGCTACTTTTCGCCCAATGTGGCAACCCTGACATGTAGAGTATTATGCTGTCCAAATTTCATTTACCTACCATAACTGCTGCATTATTACAGAACGTAAGCAGTTGGGAAATCAATGGCTGCACGTGATTGGTCACCATGAATGTAAGATCGTTGAAAATCTTATGGAAATTACATATAGAAAATATCACGTTATGCGCGCAAATGTAATTTCGTTTGAGGAAATGAAATTGTTTAAAAATTGGTGTTATTGAGCAGTTCATGGCATCCAGCGGGTGAATTCTACTTTATCTACTTAAGAAAATGTAAAATATACAGCAGAAATGTAATCTTTCCAACGTATGCTGAAGTGTTGAAACGGGAAAATATATCAAGTTTGGAGTTGTGGAAGTGTGAAATAAAAGTGGGAAGGGCTATAAAGATGCATCCGCGTTGAAGTAAAATAGATTACGCGAATCGCGGTTTTTGAAAAGGACCCTTACCTTTTCTAACCCAAAAAGCGAGTAAATAGATTATTTAAGTGCACGCATAAATCAACAATTATTGTAGTTAATTTGCGTCAAGAAAAGATTGATGCGAGTCATTACTGCTATTCCTTTTAGTCATATTTTATTATAGACAATTCGTATATTAAATCTAATTGAAATTAGCATTAATCGCGTGCGAGATTCCTCGAAAATAAAATTAATGGAGATTAAACACTACATTACACTTATAGGATAAACGTACCAGTTATTGACACTTTTAGACCACTGTCGTTTTGAAATCTGATGAAGATCTGTTGTTGCTTTAGTATTCTGTTCGTGGCTAACGGAATTCTTAGATCTTTCCCGAAATTATTTTCCAGTGAGAAAATTATTCTACAGCGACACCAGCAATCCAAAAACTGTTACGAAAATCCATTTGTCGTTATTATTTGGTTCAGTTTATTTTATCTGCTTTAAAAAATGAAAAATTAAAGGAAGAAAGATCTTTCCAACTTTCAAATTTATGGGATGAATATTATATCATCTACGAGATAATGCCACAACGAAATTCGCGACCCGTGACAGCCCAAAAGTTGTAATCTCCCAATCTCTTTTCAATAAACATTGACGAGTATGTTGTACTAGGTTCACATTTAAACTTACTTTTGCGTCTTCTTTCGTTTTGTTTTGATCTTAAATTTACAAGTGTAGTTCGTTTTATTCTCTCAATCAACATTTGTAACCTGATACAAATAATTATTAGGTAGAATGGAAATTAATTTCTCCCAATCGCGTGACACTTCGTCACCAGCGGTAATTCCATTTATGCTTTCTCACACATGACGTATACCGAGAGGAGAGGAGGCTAATATGACAACACATATCGAGTTAATTGATGACAAGGACCAATCAGGTTAAGCCATTGATTTCCCTATGCTGAACTGTTTACGTTCTGTAATAATGCGTAACTGTTACATGATGTTAGAATATAATTTTTTGTCAGTGCATTTCAAAAGAAAGTGTATACATATATTTTCTCTCTTACGCACTTTCGCTACATGCTCAAAAGACACAATCCAGATAACCTTTTTTCTTTTGCCATTGTTCGGGATTTAGTTCTCTCACCCCTCGATTTAATTAACTTGTTTTTAGAAGACAAACTTCAGAAAGCTGCTACTTCATGCTTTCCCTTGTAAATGGCATACCTGCAGTGTGATATTAGTGCTCACTGGAAATTTGTATGAGTGTAGTTGTTCGTTTGACGTGTTTTGCCGGCCAGTTTGTAAATTTCGGGTATAGTTACATTTTAAAAGTACCACAAAGCAAGTATAGAGAAGGAAGGATATTTTAGTAATGTAATTCCTTCTAATTCTTTACCCATGTCTCGGGTTCTTCGTGTCAAGTGTTGGTGAATGGAATTTGTAACAATAAACCATTTCTATTGACGCTGACAGGTTCCGAAGAGTATAATATCTGCAGTATCATTAAAATACAAGGTAATTGACTTCTTCTATAAACACGATTAATAATCACCTATTATGTACATAGTACACGTATCATCCTCTGTTTCCAGATATTCTTCCAAAGTAACCAACATAATTAAAGATCCTTTGTATTATCTATCAAATCATATTTGCAGTTTAACATACACTTATTATTGCCTTCCATATTGCCACAAGCCCAAAGCGATAGCTAGTCTTATTTGTTCCTACAAAATCACATCCAATATACACTTATACCTGCTGCGTCAGCTACAATTTAATCGTTAAATACATTTCTTTTGTATTATCGTTTCGTTTCCCGATAAACATCATTATCGAAAGTCATGAGAAATGATCTATTTCTGAGTTTCTTATCTGAAATTAAACGTTAATGTTTACTTCTTAGTTATTTTGCCTCGTCCGTTACACCATAACTCATTCTCGATTCTATCTTGCCATAATTCATTTGTTTTTGTAGTTCTCAAATCCTGTCGACTTAACTATCTACAGCAGGGGTCTCCAACCTTTTTTGTGAGAGGAACAAATTGGCTAAGCAGGAAGAGAGTATATAAAGTATCAACTCAAAAGTAATATAGTAAGTTTCATATAGTAATTATTTCGCATGTTGTATTAATAACAAATAATAATAATACAAAATAGTGAGTAGAGGAAAGCGACCATATGTTGCCCACACACAGGTTTCTCAGTTAGTATGAGTTTGAAATTATTGCAGTCGATCGTCAAATACGAAGTAACGCGCGAACAATAATCTCTGAAGTTCTGAAGGATGTGGTGTGTATTGTCTATGTGTCGTGGTCGTTTGTAGATTTTTTCATTGTGGGAATTTTTCAGTGGTTCCCAGGCTGCATAAGAGCTTCAGCAAACTGAGCTCTATGGTAGTAACGATAATCATTCTTGACTAGTAATAATTGAGCTATACACTGATATTTTAATGGGAAAAGCTTTGCCCTGGTGTGGAAAGAATTATGGTATAGTGTTAAGGGAGTCTTAATTTCGCTCACCCAAATTTCCAATCCCTAAATATAACTGTATAATATTCAATGACCAAATTACATGTAGTGCTTTTAATTATTTTCTTTTAGTTCCAATGTAGAAATAATAACGTTAACTTTGGATTTGTTTCGGGGCCAGTCAAGATAGCTGCGCGGGCTGCAGGTTGGAGCCCCCTGATCTGCTGAGACACGTTAGTTTAATTGATGTCCGGTCTTCTGTGAATATTTTTTCCTTTTGCTAAAGCAACTGTTTGGTGAAAAAAAGAAAGAAATGTGGTCAAAGAAAGCATTAATAGATTAATAAAGTAACTTCCTGTGGATATTCCAATTTTGTTGTGAGCTTTTGTTTAGATGTTTTGACTGAGAGTGTCCCAAAGATAGGAACAAAATGATTGGTACTTATGTTAGTTTCCCATGTATTGAGGCAATCAACTTATTTTCTTATCGCGTTATGGTAAATTTAAATATTAATTGATGCGTTTTCGTCTGTGATATGTTTTTAATGCGCATTATTTCATTAATAGAAGATACATTACTGTTCACATTATCGAAAATACTTCAATGATTTTGAGGATTCTTTACACTCAAAATACTTCGGCTCTTAGTTTGTAAGAAATGGGAACAGGGGATTTTCCCATTGTCGCACCTAGTTCTGTTTTATAGATTTTACTTTCAAGATGCAATATTTAGCTTTTAGCCTATTTGGAGCGCTCCCCTTAATATTGACTAACTCGGTATTCTATCACTAATTTCTTTCCTTGTCAGTATAAACTAACAGTTCGATTATGAAATATATATGACCTTCGAACATTATCCTCGTACACTTGGTCGATATTTTGATTCCCTCTTGCACAAAAATGAAGTGTGTCACTCCCATCATAACCTGCTTCCACCAGACTATGGTCGGTACGTCATGATTACCCTTTTTGAGTCCTGGCCGTAATCTCAACAGCTTCTTTGGAGGTATGAATATATGTCTGTTATTTGGTAATCTTTTCGTCATTGGACAGGAACTGCTTGGTTAGTGTCGATTAGTTCCGTGTTGATGGCACGAGGCCTTTGATTTCTTGCTTAATTTAAGCTGGAATTTGCAAGTGTCCTCTTTTTCGGTAATAAGCTTGCATTTCAATATGGAAGATGGTTCGAAGGAACGTTTTCATTTCTTACACTTGACATTTGTTCTGTTTTCGGAGAGTTTCGACAGCTTAATGTCCTCAGTGGTTTGGAGAGTTCATAGGCTGCCTGAGCATTAATAATCCCAACATATATCTCAAATGGTTCTGTAAATAAATTTCAAGATAATTCCAAGTTTTATATTTTGTGCAACCCAAAAATTGATGCTGCATTATGGACTGTTTTGTACAACCCAGTGACAATGGGACGTTTCCCTTATCATTCCTCGCAACATCTCGGTCTCATGGGCAAACTACGTTCCATACAAAGCATAGTAGTGAATATTAACACTACAAGCACAGAGATGAAGCATCTATAATGCTTTAATAACTGCGGGTATTTTTGTCAAGAACACTAGTATAATCTGTTTCTAAATACGTTATGTAAATTCAACTGCTTTTTTTTTTCATATTGTATCCATGTAAATTCATTACTTTTTTCTTTTAGGATATTCACGGATTGATCGTAGAAAGAAACTTTCCATGATGACTGTCTTGAGACGTAACAGTCTCCGTCGCAAGTATGTTTCTGCACCATGAGCCGCCGTGGTGATGTCCAAGAACGAAGAAACAGGTATACACGTGGTAAGACGGTGTTTCAGAACATTGATGACGGTGAAACACTGGCAGAACAGCAGAAAAATGCATGTGATAAGCAAGAAACTGAGAAACGAGATAGTTACTCTGAACAGCTAGAATGCGGTTTAAAGAGCAATGGACAAACAATAGTAAGTATTACCTCATTGTTCATAGTGGCTATATTAATTTTGATATAAAAGTTCGCTACGTACACTCACAAGAAAACTTACTGATGGGGCAGAAAAAAGTTCTATTTTTTTTCCATCACGCTTAGAATGTCAAAAAATGTGCACACGCAAATTTTGGCAACTCGAGTGCAATTACTTTGGGAGATATCGATGCTCTAATAGTCAGGTTCTTGTTTCTGGAGAGAAGAAAAAGTATGGAAATACCCTTATATTTGTAAATGCTGAAGGAAATGGAAAACATATGCATAGTAATGGATACTGGGTGGAAAGCGCTACCTGTTTGAGGGTATGTTCTTCACGGCCGCCATATTGAATCTCGATTGGTTTTCTTAAATGGGAAGGGTATCGTGTAACATGTCATTCTGGGCTAGAATTTTACAGGAAGCACGTTTCTGAAGTCAGTTTTGCCGTAAATGTATTATTGTGAGAGAGAATGGTGTGTAACATTAGTATGGGCTAATAATGTGATAGCCTGTAAACACCATTTTGTTTTGAAAAAATGAAGGAATTGTAAACTAAATGCATATCGATATGTCAATATAATCAGGAACAATTTGTATGCATTTAATTTACAATTCCTTCATTATTTCAAAAGAAATTTGTGTTTTTAGGCTATTGCATTATTAGCCCATACGAATGTCACACACCATTATCTCTCACAATAATATATTTACGGCAAAACTGACTTCAGAGATGTGTTTCCCGTAAAATTCTAGCCCAGAATAACATGTTACACGACACCCCTCCTATTTAAGTAAACCAATCGAGATTCAATATGGCGGACTTCAAGATGGCGGCCGTGTAGAACATACCCTCTAACAGGTAGCACCTTCCACCCAGTATCCATTACTGTGTATTTGTTTTCCATTTCTTTCAACATTTTACAAATATAAGGGTATTTCCATACTTTTTCTTCACTCTCCAGAAGCAAGAATCTGATTTCTATATCATCGATATTTCCCAAAGTAATTGCGCTCGAGTTGCCAAAATTTGCATGTGTACATATTTTGACATTCTATCCGTGACGGAAGAAAGGAATTTTGAACTTTTTCTGCCCCATCAGTATGTTTGCTTGTCAGAGTCAATCATAAACTGACTGCACTCGTTAGAAGTCCAGAAATTCAACTGTGTGGTAACCTTGCAACAGCATGAGTGACCACTGTGCGGGTTTTAAAACGATGCGTTTATTAGTGTAGTATTAGAGTATTAATCTTTATAAAGAAAATAATGTTTACTATATATCTCGTCGTGATGTAGTGAATAATATGTGAAGGAAAGTAATTAGAACTATTCTTTTGCCATTATTGGTCATAAAATAGAATATAGTATAGCGAAGTTAGCATGTCCGTAAAGCCATCTGTGGTCATGCGTACAGCGTCACGTTACTTTTTTTCTCCATAAAGCTGACGTCGCTGGTTCGAATCACGAAGAAGTTTCTTAACTGTAATGTTCTTTTTTATATAACTCCATAATCTATGTTGGCATTTCATGAACGTATTATTCCTGTAGTAAGGATGTGTGTAGTGCTGGAAGTATAAGCATCTCAAGGTTTAGTCTGTCACATCAAAAGTCTACCAGATATACAGGGTGGTTCCAGAAGTCCGTGCCGGACCAATATGTCGGAAATGATGTGACGTAAAGTTGTGAAAATATTGGAATATCATATGTACATATCCCGATTTAAATTACACGTTTGAAAACCAGTGTTATAGACAAAATAGTTTTTCGGGGATGAACTTAAAAATTCTAAACAAGAACCGGAGTAATAGTTCATTTCATTGGAAAGCCAATTAAAAACGGGACAACCCTGAAAGAAAAGGTTTTTTATATTCGCAACCGTTTTACAGTGAAGAAATTTAGTTATGATGAACGAAAACTATGTCCCCAGTTTCATCAGTCACCACCAATATAAGTCGCAGATAATTGACAGGTGCAGAATTGAATGATTGTATTTAGATAAGCAGTGTTGCATGGCGAATAGAGTTTGTCTGTGGAGCTCTCAAACATTACTGTTTATAAAATTGTTTTGCATGTGAAAGCTGTGTAGAATTGAGCAATAGTTCCAACAAAATAAAAAAATGTCCCCATTCTCGAGTTAAGACTTTCTAGATCAGTGGTTTTTGACCGCCGGTCCTCGGCAAATTAATACATTTAATTATTTAACACTTACTTTGTAGACTTCGGCAGTTCAGAATTGAGATTAAAGTTTATATTTCTCTTTTAGAACAACCAGAATCTGAAGATGTGCTGGTATCTTTTGTACGAAAAAAAAAAAAAAAAAAAACGGATTTACTGACGGTCTTCCCGGTCCTTGAAAGTTTTTTCTCCTATAATTTGCTGGTCCGTGAGTGTTAAAAGATTGCAAAGTTGCAAAACACTGTTCTAGATGATCCTACTGAGCTTATTTCACATACGTCATTATTGTTCTAAATATTTAATTGAGTTTTGCATATTCACATTTGTATGAACTGTTTTGTTTCAATATCCAGATCCAGAAGTCTTGGAATTAGTAATAGTTTACAAAAGTGTCGATGCAATATTATTCATGAAAATTGCATGTTGTAACTGCCAAATCACAGGAAATATACAAAGAAATTTCCATAAAGGTTATTCCTTTTGTAATGGTTGTTTCAATGAAATTAATAATACTTCAAAGTTTAACTGATATTTATTTTTAAGTTTACTCCTCGCAACTTATTTTCCTGTTAACAATTGATTTCATAGTTATCATCATCGAGAACTAAATAAAAAATTCCATAGCCTACGAACTCGCAAGTTCATCGCAACAGTAACAAACGTCCGCTATTGGATTCTAACTTGGGCACGATTAGTATAGTCATTTTAAGCCAAAATCTTTCGATCAGTTTAAAAATATTCTTAAAAGCATAGGATTTAGTATATAGACGGAACTTGACCACCCAAGTTACATACCAAAACTCCCGAAAAATCAAACTTGTGCTACGGTCGCCATTAGTTTTTTTTTTTCAATTTTTTAGCGCGAAGTTCTTTTAGCATAAAATTATGTTGTTTTTTTTTTTTGTTTTGTGTTTCATTCATTTTACCAATCCCATTTTCTCGCACTAGTTACTCTGTCCAAGTGTCTAACAGTCTAACTGCAACATTTTATGTTCAGAAAACTGCCTACTTTTGTGTTAGTGAAAAGGTGTTGAGAAATTTAATATTACCAGAGGATATCATGACTTCAAAAGCAGGAAAAACCAGTGTCAGATATTTTAGCTGTTTGCAAAGAAGCAGAAGAAACTAGTAGAACATATATGAAAATGCTTATCCTCATTATGGAGTTTATTAGAGCTTAAAGGACAGGAGATTTCACACGCTATCTGAATACAGTAATCGGTATGTTACTTTTCCTCATGCTGCAGGCCATAACTTGTATGCAAAATGTTCTCATCTCTATCTCCAAAAACTCTTGAACTGCCATCCAATGCTGAATAGATTGATTTAAAACGTACGTTTGATGTGCTACTTAAGAAAACTGGAAATAGGCGAATAATTTCGGCCGTCATTTTCCAAGATGGCGTCTGTAGCACAGCTTTGATTTTTGGGGACTTTTAATATGTTATTTGGGTGGCCAAGTACTTTCTATATACCAAATCCCATGCTTTTAAGAATTTTTTAAACTGTTAAAAAAAAAGGCGTACGAAATAAAAATGATTTTCGTTTGATGCCATTTTGCGGCTTTGGGATTGGTCAAATGAAAAGAAAAATGTAATTGCAAAATTGATTCATAATTTTATACTGAACAAACTTAATTAAAATCTTTTTTCGATGTGAAGCTTAGTTTTCGCGAAGCGTAGCACAAACTTGATTTTTGGGGACTTTTAGTATGCTACTTAGATCATCAAGTACTATGTGTATACCAAGTTTCATGCTTTAAAGATTTTTTTTTTACTTAATTTTCATAAGATGACTATTACACTAGATCACGCAAGTTTTCAGCATGACCATCTACCTCTCCGAAATCCCTTCTAGTATTGACCTCCCCACGAGTGTCGGTCTTACCAATAACCCTTTCCTTCCAGTATCCCAACCACGATGGAGTATGATTTTCGTTTTTCCCCATCCAAGCTACATCATAGCCTGCCTGCCTCAGCCGTCGTGATTTTCATTATTCTTGAAATATTGGGTGATTCGTACAGCCTTGATGTTCTTCATTATTTCCTCCGTCCTCTGGTGATCTCGTCCTGTTTCTGCCCGTATATCTGTCCCAAACCCTTATATTCAAACATCTACCAGGATCGTACTGAAACTCTCGCAAACATAAAGTATTACCGTTAAATAACGGCTCAGTTTATTTTATATTTCAACCATCTCGATGTTAAACGCAAGGCTAAGAACTTCTAAACTGCATAGAAACATGCATTGCACGATGCTATACGACAGTTTTGTTTCTTTCGCGACCTCGTTTTTGTTTCATTCATTTGCTCTAAAATATTTAAAGATTACTTGCTCTATGATCTCATTCTTAACTTCTATGTTCCAATTTTCTTCATAATCCGTGTGTCGCGTATTATCATATATTTTGTTCTCTCTGTGTTAACCTGTAGGTCTATATAACCCAGACGTCTTCTAAAGGATCAATGTTACGTTGTAATGCATCTATATCGTCTCCTATCAAATCTACAGCATTCACGTATACGAACAGTTGGTTCAAGTCTTTCAATGTTAGTCCCATTTTGTTCTCTTTTGCTTTTAGAATCGCACATTCTGTTGCAAAGTTAAAGAGTAGTAGTGAGAATAGTCTCTTAAATGCAAATGATGGAAAAATATAACTAAAACATTTTGTTCTTCCAAAGACGATCGTGTTGAAACGTTAACAATTTTGTGCTGAAAAATGTGTTTCATTTTTTTTTGCCGGTAATTTGTAATAAAACATTTGATATCTTACTCCATATATAATTTTTCGTGGCATATACTACGTGCATACGGGTGCGAAATGATTTTACAAATTAGCTAAATTTTGTGAAACACTCTCCCGCCCCACACAAAGTTGTTAACATTTCAACACATTTACTTTCCAATAACAATATTTTACAGTTATATTTTTTCTTCATTTGCATTCTTTATTTCTTTTTTTTTACTTCAGTGCATTAAATCTTTCTTCTGGTTAAAATAAAAAGATCGATAGAAATTTTGTCTCGCAGCTAGCCGAATTGTGCACTCTGGTACTTTTTTATAATAATATCTGAAAGGTAAACTATTACCACACGATGTCTGCTCACAAACTAAATTTTCCAGACCGTTACCCTTCCTTTGAAGCGGACTTGCAATTCTAGCATCAACGATTTAAAAACGAGCTCAGTCACTGATTTCAAATTTGAAGTCACTGTCTCTCTTTTTGCTGTAATTGAACCGCTAAAGTGAGTTCTTAGAATGGAGAAAGATAACCAAATGTATTAAAGACAGTGTTTCAAAGCTAGATAGTGGATGCTCACGTTTTGCAACGTTGCCATATAATTCATACCAGTTCCTAGTATTTTTCAGAGACCAACAAGAGGGTTTAATATTATATATATATATAATCACTAATACAGAGGAAAGCCGGGAGGGCAAACAAATCCTACACTCTCATTTTCACATTCTCAAATCTGACCCAGATACAAGATCAGTATTCCCCACCAAAACTAGATTAGTTTTACAACATCAACCTAATCTTAGAAACATCTTAGTCCGTACAGATCCTTCCTCGCCACCACCCCAAACCGGCGCCCATGCATGCATGAGACCCAGATGTAAGACCTGCTCGATTTTCGTCATTTCTCCCACAGTCAGTATCAATACTACTAATGGCCAATACACCCTAAAGCCCAAGGGAACATGCCACACCTCTAATGTTATATACATCCTAACCTGCAAATTTTGTGATGCCTTTTATGTGAGGGAAACTGGTGGATCTCTCAACGTTCGTGTTAATAACCATCGCCACTTTTGCACTATTAACAAACCGGATGCTCCAGCCTCCTTACACACCGAGTCTCACAACACCAATTTTGACCTATCTTTCCTGGTTGCCATAATCTACATTTTACCCTCTACGCCAGCACCTCAACACGCCGTCTGTGAGAGGGGCCTTTATTCATGGTTTTAGCGCGAAAATGTATCCTGGACTTAACCTTCAATTACTCTAACCAGTTTTCTGTGCATTTTCAACACTTTTCCTTCCACAATCCTATCCAGTACTTACACGCTGTACAGTTGTCAATTGTTCCACGCGCCATTCAACATTCAGCTGTTCTCCAAACGATGCACCGTCCGCTACGTGTCGCTACTTTCGTCCTAGTCTTTTGTTCTATCCACGTGCGTACGTCTCTCTTTAAAGTATCGTTGTGCGTGGTCTTCATCTTGTTATGTCATGGCCTTCTATTAACTCGAAATTCAATTTCAGTATTTATTCTGTTTCTTGCTAATAAGCTTTAATAAGCCTAGAGAAACAATTCTACTTTTTTTTTTTCAAAGTTTTCGTTAAGGCAGGTTCAGTATGAGTAGCCAACGAAACAAAATAAAAAAACAAAGAAACACAAACAATCCTCGTATGTATATATATATATATATATATATATATATATTACGATAACGAAATTTGAGTTTATTTTGTAGAAGAACATATTTGTTGATGAATGGCTTATTTGTAAGACGTTTCTTACAGTAGGAAACATTTTATTTTGTAATTTAGACTTTTGAAACACAGCGGTCATTTTATGTGTTGCTGAGTGTACTTGTTATTAGTGACTAACTAAAATGTCTTACTTACATTCCAAGATTTCATCGTAAGAAATGCTTACCAGAGCTTTTGAAATGACCTTCGTAGGTTTTTTCCATGTCAAATCAAACAGGTCTACATACACTTCCCAGCAAACCATCTCGAACTTGGATAGTTGTTTCCTTGGATGTAATTATCAGTAACATCACAACAATGATACAATATTCAAGATTAGGAACGGATCCACAAGTATGATGCACTGAAGTTTAATTTATTTTAATTGTTTCTAATAATTTGTCATAATCCTATTTTCTTATACGTGATCATCAAGTTAAGCACAGAAGTCATATTTGTCCTTATAAAAAGGTCAAAATATAAGACTTTTCATATATGAAAATATTTAAGCAGGTACGCCCTTTCGGCCGTTTACTTGAAAGAAACAAATTAAGTTATGTGAGAATTCAATATAGAAACAAAATAAGTTGACTCCAATAAAATGAATGGAAAACAAAATTTTGAAATTAGTAATTTGTTTTCCACGATATAAGCGTAAAGAGATGAAAGGTATAGTATTTTAATATTAATGGAACATTTGTTTAGGCTTAAATAAGTATTTCACACCAAAGTTAATAAACAAAGGCTTAATAAGCATGGGTCAAGAAGAAATTGTCAAATTAATTTCGCTGGGTATTAGTACCAACGTGTTCCAGTTTGAAAATAATTGTCTTCACAAAAGGATTGCTTTGACCAAGAAATTAATTTCATAATTCTTAACAGCGTTAAAAACGATTATGGCAAAATGTTACTGCAGAATTGGCACAAATCAGCACTAAAATCCATTTTGAAACTCACAAAAGCAGTGTCTAAAACAAACATTTGTACGCCAAATTACCCATTTATCCCAAAAGAACGCAAAACTTAAATTGTCAAGCAGTGATTTTCTTACGTGTTTTGACCTCGATGGCATCAATGGAGAGTGTTGAACTTTATAGTAATGTTTCGAACCTGTTAGATTCGTTATCAAAATATAGAACGCAGAAAGGAAAACGAGAGAAAAGGTAAGAAAACCTATTTACTCTAGGAAATATGACTTGATATTTAAGCCTCTGTCGCACGACGCTGGTGTACTCGCTACTCGTAGCTGCTAATGGTAGCAGCGAATACTAGCGGCTGTTTCGTGGTTACACGATGCTAATATCCGGGTTGGTATTAGCAGTTGGAACTCCTTGATCATAATATTCTAAATTAAATATTTCGAACAATTATCAGTTATATAATGAGCAATAGAGCAATATGTCTTCTGACTTACTCATAGTAATACATTCTAATTTTGAATAGCATGTATAATAATCACAGTAACATAAAATAAGTAGCATAAACACGACTCGTGTTTCTATTACAACCAGTTCTTTAAAATCCGTTAATGGGGTCGTTTTTTTTTTTTTTTAAATAAAAAACAGCTCTAAAAGTATGCAGAAAGTATTATAATTAAATATGAAACTTATTTTCCCTTGGAATATAAAATAATAAATTACAAAATAAGTTGTTGGTAGCTTTCATATACTACCCCTACTTCGCCCTGAAAGTGTTCAGATTTCGAACGGGTTGATCATATTTATAAGAAAGTATTTACTTTCATAAAAACACACCTATTCGCTTTTCATAAAATATATGTCTTATTTGAAAAGTTTACGATTAGTGATTTTATTAAGATGGAACAAGAAACACAAGTTTCCCGCTGCACTAGAATGTCCCATCGTAATGCAATATATGATATTGGCTGCAAGCTGGAATCTATTGAATACACATTTATGGAACACAGTATTGTCTGTGCGACTTCCAATACAAATTTTATTATTTTAAATGTATGTTTGTACCAAAAACTAACATTTGAACAATTTATTAATGACCAAATAGTGTTAGCTGCCCTGAAATAGCAAAATAAACGATTTTTTTCGGCGTTCAATTTTTACGTTTTTTTTTTCACTGTGGCGAAACTAGCAGCTAGCAAACTTGGTTGTGTAGTCACACGATGCTTTTATTATCAGCGAGCGAGTCACGTGACTGGATACCAGCGCGCTGCCTGCTGGTAGAATTCCCAATTCCAAGTAGCGGCGAATAACGCTAGCAGCGAGTGAGCAAATAGAAGCTCGTAGATGGTCACACGACGCTAATTTGCCCTCGAATGCTAGCTGCTAATGCTATTTACATCTATTACCAGCGTCGAGTGACAGAGGATTTAGAGTAATTAGGTTTTCTTCTTTTATGCGTTCTATATTTTGGTAAACATTTAACAAGTTCAAAAGAGTTAATATAAAGTTAAATAAGTGTTACTCGACACTAACGAAACGGTGTTTTAATACACAAGAAAAACATTGTAGACATTACTAAATTTGAATGTTGCTATACTGACTACTCAGCTTCTTCAGGAGCTTACGAGTCACCTGTGAGTGTAATCAAACTTATGTGTGTGTGACAGAAAGAAATCTTAAAACCAGAGTCAAAGAACACATTAAGAGATGTTATAACTTATAATCCTTTTTCGGGATTATCTAAACACACAATTCTAATCATAGTATAACCTCATGTGCATTTCCAGTAAGTCTGATTCACAAATCGACAGACACACCAAGGAAATTTCCTTTATCTTAAAAAATCTCACCTGTAACACACCTTTTACGGGAGTAACTTAAATAATATATTGTTTCCTTTTAAGATACTTTATTGACCTGAATTGAGTATTCAGCCTTTTTGCGAATTATGAATTCTTTTTACATGTTTTTAGCGACCCACTCCCGTAAAAGGTGGCCCCATTTTTTTTAGTTGGTTCTTTCTCGAATAAAATCCATTGTAGAACTATAAAAACTAAGGATAATAAGCCATTTTAATGCATTACACTTCTCAATTTAAAATCTTAAGATTGGTGACCTCGTGGTGGACAACGTTGTTTTAATTGACATGAAATAACACAATTATTATGCAAAAGGCGTAGTAGATGTATTCACTGAGAATTAAATAAGCAACCAAAATCAAATTGTGATATATTCTCCCGCAAGCTTGCTCAGGTGTGTTGTTTTCTGCTGACACGTTGGCACAGTGAACCAGTGTTTACCTCAGTCGACATTGAAAGCAGAATGCTTAACATGTCTCTAGGTTTAAGAATCTAGACAAAGACACCCAGGTGAAGTAATGAAAAGTACGCAGTGTTAAAAAGAATCACAGTTTTTTTTTTTATTTGAATCAAAATTTTGGTTTAAATAACTTGTGGCACTGAAAAAGCTACTAAGTTAGTTTTTCCTTTCCATATTCCTTAACCAGTAAACACTAAAGTAAAGTTCACAAATTTGTGCCATGGAAAGTAGGTAATTACAACAACTTGTAATAATCTTGAAAAGGACGATATGGCGTTACTACGAAGAGATGTTAACATGTAGGAAACTTCTACGTTACTGTCGTCGATACACGATGAATGAAGTGGTTTCACAGGGGTATGCGCCGTAATTAAGTTCTTTAAAGAAACAGTTTACAATGTTTCTACGGATCAGCTTGTCTTCTAAACTTACATGTCTTACTTTTTTCCTAAGTAATTGAAAATTTTTATAATCGCAATTGGCTCTTTTCTCCAGTCTACATCTTCCTGACGAAATATTCTAGGATTTAACTTTACTAAGATAAATTTTAGTTCATTTCACTCAGCCCTCAAAACTGTACTATCAATTTGAGAATACTCTGTGACAGTATTCCACATAGTATGAGCGCTATTTTGGAACCGCGGTAGCTCAGTTGTAAAGCGCTCACCTGTGCTCCGCGGGGTCCCCGATTCGATCCTGGCTCCTTTCGTGTAGGCTTTGTGGTGAACAAAATCCATGTGCGCGGGTTTTCTCAGGGTTCTCTCGTTTCCTCCTACTTACTTCAATCCGCCAATTCTTCCATCATCATCCATTCGGTCTGGTGCGACACCAATACTAGCTCTTTTCTACGAGGCATATCACCCGAGAAGAAGCCATAAAGAGTTATATGGTAACTCCCCAAAACTTGTAAATTACTTGGGTACGGGACGCTCTTTTTAGTAACTTATTGGACTTGTATTATTTTGTAATAAAACTGGTGATGGGCTAAAGCCACAAGTCCCGTGTATCTATTTTGTCTCTACCTCAACGTCACGCTGAAAGTAGCAGAACGTTACGGTATAGTGTTCGAGCAGATTAAAAAGCAGCTGTTTGAAGAAAAGATTGTAGTTCAAGAGTTTACCACACTTATGGTAGACGAAGAGGGCAGTGATGATGATGAAGTAGATAGTGATTTCTGCGATGATCTAACGTTACAATCAGGAACAGAATCACCTCGAGATCGAAGTCAACCATTAATGGATTGTTACGAAAGCACTAGTTCTTCGTATGTTCCATCACCACCAAAAAAAAAAAGACGAAAAAATTCTCTGAAAAGTACTTGCCTGATGCGTACAAAATTTGAACGAAACAGCTAAGAGGACATAATCCTCCCCAGGCTTATCCATCGACATGTCATCTCATGTAAAATTCACTATTGTAATGGCACAAAAAAGAAAGATTAAAAATAAAACGGTCTTGCAAAAATTTGAGAAGAGGATCAAAACTTTTGCAATCACAATAAATTCTTTCAAGAAAGAATTAATAAAGAAGTGCGTGATCATTTCATCGCAATGAGACAACAACATGCCACGACAGAATGATAACGAATATGGACACTAAATATTAGGCAAAAGCTTGCCCCGAACAACACCTTATTGTTTAAAGCGTCCCAACGTTGGGTCAAAGCTTTCAAGAAAAAAAACAATATAGTATCTCGTAAGGTAACACATAAAGCGAGCAAACGGTGTGCTGTTGATGATTCTGATGTACAACAGAAAGCCAAAAAATTTGCTAATGAAGTTAAGGATTTCATTCAAGACTACAAATTGTCTCCAGATCAAATAATGAATGCAGATCAATCCAGATTCGATAAAGAGTTAAGTGCTGGAAGAACTGTTTCCTTTAAGGGAAACAAGACAATCTTTGATGCCATGGGTTCAGTTGTAGCAACAACGCATTCATATTTTATGATAATGCCAGTCTTTGTGATTACTTATGATAATGCCAGTACGTTACTTCCACACATGTATATTCTCGTCTCGGAGCCCAGTGGACATTTCCCAGCTACCATGACACATGAATTACCGAATGTGAAAGCATGTACAAGCAAATCAGCGAACATGACAAAACGTGATTTGCAAGTATTCCTGGAGCAGGTATTATGGCCCGATTTACAGGGTAGAGAACGCGTTCTCCTTTTGGTGGACTCCTCGACACCAAACAAGGATGATGCTCTTTACAACGAAACAGTACCTGAAGGTGTTGAGTTCTATAAGAAGTTGATCCCGGCTAAATGTACAGGTCTGATACAACCAGCTGATGTTTTTTTTTCGTCCATTCAAAATCATGGTAGAGTTCATCACCGATACATTAATAGTGTCATCCAACATTAAAGTGTGGCATCGAGACCATTTTCTTCGCATTCAGTTGTTTGTATAGTCTCAGTTTTCAGCCAATCTATTTCAAAATTTGCTCCGATTTGCTTTTTTCAAATGTGGATATGCCAGTGAACATCCAGGACCGTTTCAAACACCTCCGGAATATTGCTTCGAAAGTGGACTTGCAGAAGTATGTTTCAAGGATGACTGTGGCCAGCTTGCCTTCATACGATGTGCTCACTGCGAGAAATGCTTGTGTGTTGACCACTCTTTAGTCCTCGATCTTCATGTCTACTAGAGCAGGTGCGTACTATGCCGATTTGTACTTGGCAACACTGCTTGTTAGATTCGGTCTGTTGCGCATTCATTTTCTAGATCTAGAGCTGTGTCGAGATATCAATTACATAGGTTGGCCATGGTCAGCACTTCACCACCTGACCCTGCTATTTTGTTCTTTCCTACGAGTACGTTTACAATGTATATTAACTGATATATGGTTCTATTTATAGTAAAATTATTGTTATAAGTTGGCAACACTGCTTCACATATGGCAA
>JAGDQP010017713.1:0-10031 GCA_022664845.1 Lepisma saccharinum | reverse complement strand
AGGTACTCAATTGGATAGGAGGCTGAATGCACCTCAGAGCGCCTGGCATGGGAACACCGAGAAAAGTCTCCAGTGTCCTGGCCGGATTTGAACCCGGGCCGCCCGATTCGTAGTCAGACGCGCTACCGTCTGAACCACGGCGCCTCATATATATATATAAATCATAGGCAGTGATTATACTATAGAAAAAATTTTATGTTTATTTTTATTATGACTTAACATATCTGGAATAAATCTACTGGATAGTAAAATATGTATTTATTTATTTACTTTTAGGTTAAAACTATGGCAGAAGCTACAACAGTGATAAGTACCGCAAATTGTTCAAACTTAAATTCATATATTTCAAACATAGATACAGTAATGCAGAACAAAAATATTTCTGACCAACCACATAAGTTTATTAATACACAAAGTGAAATAACTACAGACACTGTTCTTGTATGTAATGAAAATAACCAGCGAAACAGTGCAAAGAGAGACGTTTTGGTGGCTAAAAAAGTGCCTAAGAAACGTAAGTTTGATCCGGAGGAATATGAACGTCATAATGTAGAAAGCAGTTTTACAGAGACAATGGCACCGACAGCTAACGTAACGCACAGTGTTGTGGTCACTCCACAGACATCTACAATTGATTATTCATATGCTGGCGGTGGTTTGAAGCGTAGTGAGATACATTGCGATAAATTTCGTAGTATCATGGATGGCATGGTTGAGGTCCTGCTAGAAGAGAAACCCCAGCATTGTGAAACGACGTACAAACCTGACGGGTTATCTTCTGTATCCGTTATAGATGTGAGTGGGAAAAAGCTAGGCTGTGACTCAAAACTACAAAAACCAGAAATTGACCTCAGCGAATGGAAAGAACATCGAGTTTTGGCAAAACGCAATGATGTGTATTTGCCTGGTGTAGTAAAGCAAGCTATAGGCATCAGTGATATTGTAGTGGAATTTGACTATAACCAAGAGGTTATTTTTTCAGATGTTTTGGGCGCTGGCAAATACGATGTTATTAGTGATGCTAGTCCATCGCTTGGACAAGTTACTTTAGGTGCTCGTGTTTGTGTTCGAAAAAATACAGATCAATGTGAATTTGTTGAGGGGGTAGTGTGTGAAATCCGCAAAAAATCAGTACAGTTTTTAGTTCAAGTTATTGGTCAAAATACCGAGCGGTTAGTAAAAAGAGCGGATCTTCGTTTATTGTTACCCCCTTGGTGGGACGAACTAGAGTGCCAGCAGGGCTACGAGAACGGACAAAAGTGTTTTTCCTCAGTTTTAAATGAGGAATATATAAGTACTCAACTTCATGGTGCTCCTCTTCATGTTGAAGCCAATTATTTGTATAATAATTCTGCAACATCCCCGATTCATATTGTTACGCCTGTAACTAATACAACTACTCCTTTGAGTGGGCATTCGGGAAGTACAGGTATGTCTAACGGAAGTGATGATTTCCGAAGGAGACAGGGTGATTATGAAATCGAATCCGACGACGATCTGAGACGGGAAATTCTCTTTACTGCTGATGCTGGTAAGTTGTTTTCTCGATAATTTCTTTCCAATTAACTAATGGGTAAGGATTTTATTTGTGTGAGAGATAGAGCTAATAATTCTCACTGAGGCTATGTAGATAAATCGTAGATCTTAAATTGCGGTAGTTAAGGTTAAGTGAAGCATGTAATTTTTGTGCAACGGTGATGGAGGATAATAATTTAAAAGTTGTACGGTAACTACGTAGTGGAGAACAATTGTTTATTTGTTTTAGTAGTCACTTCCATAAGTATATAAATTATAATTAATATAATTGTACATAAATTAAGTTTTAGGGTCATTTTTATTATTAAAGCTCGGATTTCTATGATGTAAAAACTTAAAAAATATGCTTATATTTATGCCCGGAACATTACAAAAATATTATCTAAAAACTGAAAATGTATCCTAGAAATATTGCTAAGAAGTCTCAGTGTTAAGTGTATACAAGTAACGTCAGGTGGAGGACAGCAATACTTAATTCCAACAATTTTGAAACAATCGAACATAAAGAGAAAATTGAAGCGCAAAACTGTTCCCTTGCCGAGAGAAAGTTAAACCAAGCAGTCAGCCTTTCGCCCTTTTGCTTTGTTTCGCAACACATTCCTCTCTCTTCAGTTAATCGCTCTGAGGAAAAATTGGAGCAAGGAATACAAAATTCCATTGCGTTACCTGCCCAAATATTGTTATTTTATGAACAAGTGACAAGAAATATGCCTTTATATCAACCTTTAGCCAAATATGGTAAAATATGCATTTACCAGTATATGTCGTGTTCACAAATGCTAGTAACGTGATTAAATTACAAGGTGTTCGAAAAATAACGGAAACTAACACTTACCATGTCGAACTGGTTCCTACAGGAAGTGTTCGAAATGGGTCCCACGAACGTACATACATGCGTGTTGACGGAAGACTTTTCCCAGGCTATGTGGTGTGATTTGTGTTAGTCGTAATTGCAGCCTGTATTCTCAACTGCCTTAGATATGTTGCATACCGTCCTTTTAATTTTCCCTTCGTTTGAGAATGCGAGAGGACGGACTCGCGAAATATATTACGATTTTACGTACTGTGTTGTGTTTAATATATGAGGGAATTAACTGCACATCAATGCCAGTTTTCTCTCCACGAGATTTGGTGTATTCTTATTCAACTTGAAAAAGATATAGTATACTTGTTTGAGTAGTAAGCAATCCTGTAGCACGCACTGTGGAATTAATACTTATTAGTCGAAGTACCGTATTGCTGCCCGGGATCTTGATCGATAGAATCTTATATTACGGCATTTTCTTTTCGAGCTGATGGAAATTTTGTACTTCATATGACAGGAGTACAAATTCCAATGTCAACGAAGATTTAATTAACCATTTAGTTCCATTATCGTATGTTGAGGGACTCAGAGAATTTGATGGAAATGCACATTTCTGTAACTGTGTTGTCTTTTAAGTAATTTTGTATATACTGGGACGAACTTCGGGAGGTGATTTTTCACATAAAAACCAGAGAAAATTTCCTTTGAAGAAATTTCGAAACATGCTTAGTTCCGGAGCTACAGACGCTCGAAGTTGGGCGGTTTAAATGACGTCATATCGTGCCAAATAAAACGTTAACGATGTCGGCTTAGCAAATCACAGTTGAAGTAGTACGCAATACAACCATTTGAGCAATGTTTGCGGTTGAGGGAGTGCCACATAGGCAGATGTCGTAATGTGAGGATTTCATTGTTTAAGAGTTAATGGGTTATTAGAGGGCAAGCATAGAAAACCCTTCATGATGAATTATTTAATCATACACATTCATTGCGTAAATAGATGTATTGAGTATAACTTCGACTGTGGTTTGCTAAACCGACAGCTTATATCATTACGTATCGAGATATGTTTTCATTTGTGTTGAGATATGATACTGCCCTAAATTGAGCGCCTGTAGCTCCGAAACTACGCATGTTCCGAAATTTCTTTAAGTAAACTCTGTTCTTGTTTTTGTTTGAATATGCACCTCCCGAAGTTCGTTCCGTTATTTGAGGGACACACTGTATGTTCTTGTTCCCGTAAAATAGTTACGATAAAATAGAAATTCTAACACGTGGAAATATGCAAACATATAATAATATAAGATGGAGGTGCATATTTCTGTAACAGTGTTGTCTTTTAAGTAATTTTGTCTATACTGGGACGAACTTTGGGAGGTGATTTTTCACATAAAAACCAGAGAAAATTTCCTTTGAAGAAACTATGAAGGGAAAATATATGAGGCTTACATAGAATTAAAAATAAAATTGGCTAAATAAAAGATTATAAAGAGCGAGGTATGATGCAAAATAATTATTAAGAAATAATTTATTCACAGGTCACCAAAGGGTAAGCGTACTTTTTTAGTGTAAAGTTTCCTACGTAAAATTGTATTGCTCTCCTGAATGCATGTCTTAGTCTGTCGTTTAAAATTCTGGAAGCACACATTCGACCTAAACGGGGTTGCCAGGCTTTTAGATTCGGAAGTTAAGATGGAAGTAGAAATAATAGTTTGTTGTGTAAATTTTAGTGATAAGGCGATAGCATGAAGATAAATAAAATCATGACTTTAAATGTTTATGAAAATTGAAATTAGCGTCTTGCATATTAGTTGCCGGTTGGGTATGCTGTCTATTACGGCTGTAGTGGTGTAATGGACAGCATACGCAACTGGGAGATCCGTGTCTGTCAATTTTTCTTTGTTAATTTCTTACCATACACAAGGTTCTCGTGTGAAAAACAGTAATAACAAAGAATTTTATTGTTTAGTAAATGAAGTTTCCAGGGTTGTGCAAGTAAATTACGTACATGTAAATTATTTTCAATTTACGTAAAAAGTAAAAGCAACTTTTTTTTTTCATCAACGTTTCAAGATTTTTTGTGGGGGAGGGGTATAGCAGTGAAATCTTTACTGTTCCACGTCTATTTTCATCGACGCTAGGAGACCATAGTTGATAGCATGTTTTTGGATTTCACAGCAATCCTTCGTAACACTCCACCCTATCACGACAGAATAATTTAGGAAGATTCGAAAAATTGGTTATAAATGTCGGATTGCTACAATATACCTAAATAATACATATCGTCTTATGACGTAAATTCCCAAAGTATATGTTGTCCTTGGGTAACTACTCTGAGGTTTGTAGTTGCAAATAAAAATTTCATTTTCTCGCTTTAAATAGACACCCCTCAATAGCATGGCAGTCAGCTTGTAGGGAATAAATTATTTTGTTATTGTAAGCTGCAGGACACTAACAGCAAAGCCACTATGAAGAAATGAAACGACCTGAGATGCGTGAAGGCCATAAATAAATTCAAAATTAAATGAAGAAATGAAAGGACTGGCAACCCTGCATAACGTATTGCTTGGGAAGTCTAAGGTGAGGGGAAAATAAAATGTAGTTTACACTTCTCTAGGGCCTCCACCTTTAGGTCGATCATTGTCACTGACTCCTCGTGCACTTATAGATGGAGGAAAGCTGTCGGGGAGCAGTAAGCGAAGCAGCATGCAGAGTCGCGGCAGTACTTCAAGCCTTCTGGAACAAAGAAGTCTGACACCACGGTCGCAACCAGCAACTCCAAGGTAAGTTGAAATACTCGGAGTTGGTCACGTAACACATGCTTACACTTCATTTACCAAGTTTTAGTGTTGATTTCTTCTTAGAGAGTAAGCACTGCCTGCTCCATGTTGCAATGATGGTTAAATTAGATTACTAACATCTGTTTAAAGTAAGTACTCAGCACTAGAGTATAGTCCAGGCAGTTCGTTAGTACTGCAAAAGGTTAAGTTTATCAAATTATTGCATTCCACACCCCTGTAGCCAAGTCAGCCGTGGGGTACTAAAACCGTAGTCGCTAAACATATTAGCAGCAGTCAAAAAGGTTGAAAATTCCCCTCAACCTCTGGGAATTGCATGTGTATCGATCACTTTGTCAATCCATGTTTTGGAAAAGTTATAAATAATATCGCCACAAATCGTGTACCCAGACAACTTCGCAACGATGGTGAAGAGAGCTTGCGACAAGCTCTAAAACAATGATACTGAGGTCCTTAGATGCCACCTACTTTTTGAAAAAGTGCTAACCTGGCTATACTTTGATTCTACAGATAGAGTACTGTTAACGCATTAGCTCAGCTTGAGTGAATCCGTTATGAGCGGACATATTAGAACTAAAATGTGCAAACAGCAAGAACTTCCTTTAGACAGGAACTGTGGAAAAATATACTTGTGTAAATGTTTCTTATTCAGCGTATATTAGAAAAGGAAAACATTGATGTCACTTTCGTTTATTAAAAGTTGAATAGTAAAGCCCAAACAAAAATAAATCCAGTTGTGCTCTTGTATTTTACGTGTTAGTAGCCTTTATTTTGGAGAAGAAACAAAATACATTCAATGTTCCATTTTCTTCTGTGAATTTTTTTTGTAACACACGCGTTAAAGCACGAAGGAATAAGAAGGAACAAAGAAATCAAATCCGTCGGCCTTCTTCCAGGCCCAAGGATGGGGAAGATTGAAGCCTTAGTGTAAAGTTCCTCCTTGCAAACTTCACCCAGGATAGCAGTAGGACTCCAGTCTGCTTGCTTCCTCAGTACTCTTCGGAAACTTGTGACATCACGAAAGTTATTTATCACTCCATCTGTAGGATTGTAGATACCCCAAGCTGTAATTTTCATTCCTAGATTTTGCTTTACAGAAATAAATACAATTATCATGTATAGTAAGAGAAAACAATGATTTTTTAAAAAATGCTATATTGTGTAAACTGAAATTTTAAAATTAAGTTTGTTTCTTTATTTGTGAAGTATATAATAGTTTAAAAAGTGTCATGTTTGTACCTCAGATTATAATTTAAATCTAACGAACTTACTAGCGGGAGGAATGTCTCCAGTAGGTACAGAAAAATAGTAATCACTGCACTGAAACGTTTAGGAACTCATGTTGTCCCATCGTCAGGAAGAATAAAAGCTAAAGATGTATTAAGAAAGATAGGAAGAAATAAAACAGAAAAGAAATACGTAAGCGAACACCTATGTAAACATTAATTCATGGTAAATGGAAGTTAAGCAAAGTTGCCATATTCACTAGGCTAAAGACTTAAAATAGTGTACTTGGAAAAAGTTACTGAAGTTGCAGTGATAAAACGGTAAAGAGCTCTAAATCAAAAGGGAAATCCTAATGGCCTTAAATAAAATGCAATAAACAACATTTCCCTTTCTGCTTTAGTGGTTTTTTCTTGTTTCCACTCCCATGTCAGTAACTTTCTCCGTATACACTATTTTGACATTTTAGTCTAGTGCTCAGAAAATAAAACACAAGAGAATGATGGAAATAAAAACATAGTAATTAAGAACGGGATCATAGAGAAAGTAAACAAATTTAAGTACTTGATAGCATATGTAACAAGCAAGAACGAGGTCACGGAAGAAATAAAAAGTCGCTTAGAAACGGGAAACGCATGTTTCTATTCAGTTCGTAAACTCCCAACCTCGCGATTAATATCAAGAAAGACGAAATTAAAAATATAAAAAACAGTTATTCCGCCGGTAGTACTTTACGGTTGCGAAAGTTGGAGTACTACCCTGGCAGATGAACATAAGTTACGTGTGTTTGAAAGTAAGGTTTTGAGGAAGATATACAGGCTGAAATGGGACGAGATGACTGGAGAATGGAGGAAACTGCATAATGAGAAACTTCACGGACTGTACGACTCACCCGATGTTATAAGAATAATGAAATCACGACGACTATGATGGGCAGGCCATGTAACTCGGGTGGAGAAAAAACTACAGTTATATTGTATCGTGGTTGGTAAGGCGGAGTTAAAGAGACCGTTGGGATGACAATATTAGAAAGGATTTTCAAGAGGTAAGATGTTCATGATGAAAATTGGCTTGTTGGTGCCCGGGATAGAATCCAATGGCGAACGTTTATTACTGCTGAGAGTTCCGTAAGTCATAAAGGTAGTCTAGTGCTGAACTTCACTTTACCATGGATTAATGTTTAACTACAGAAATGCTTGTTTATATATTTCATTATTTTTCTTCATCTTTCCTGTTTACTTCATTTCGTGCTATATTTATTAATACATTGTTGGAATTTATTCTTCGTGACGATAGAACTAATTGAATTCGAAGCCGTTGAAGTGAAGATATTATTTTTGTATACCTATTTGAGACTATCCTAGCATCGGTAAGTTCGTTAGTTTTATATATGAATTATTTTGCATGTCTGGAAACCAGGCTGTGTATTACAAGACAATATCTCCACATGAAAGTTTCAGTATATAAGAGTTATTTGAAAAGTCAGTGGGCTAGTGTTGTTATTGGATAATGGTCTGGACTGGAACTACGGTGCTGATAACCACGTGTATAGCTCATTATGGAGGGTAGCGAGTGAGGCGTGAAATGTCTGTAGTTGTGTGTTAACTGCCTAATTACACTTGTTTTAATGATGTGAATATGATGGGTCCGACCAGAGTTCACCGTTACTCAGTTCTTATGCGCAGAAGGTGCGAAACCAGCAGAAACTCTTGCATTTTTGAAGAATATGTTCGGCGCAGAATATTTGCCGCGTTTAACAGTGAAAGAGATGCAGACAGGAAAGACAAGATATACGTTTCTTTCCACATACGGAATCGCCCACCACAAGTAATGTATTACAATGAGCTGATTCAAACGAGACAACGCGTGACATTGAGGATATTAACACCACTGTACGACTGCCACATTTTTAGCTGAAAAGGTTACTGTTTTGCAACAGATGAAGACATGCAATTGCAGTCACGACCTTGATCCATAGCCAGTCTCAGGACTAGAGGCATTGACCGTCTGGTCAAACAGTGGGATACTTTCTTAACCCTAGTAGTCTAAACCTCTGAAACAGTCGCACAAACTGTACACCATGGTCAGAGTGACCCATGATCTTTATTTTAGAAAAAGAATCTAAATTTAAGCACATTTTAATTGAAATATAGTAAATATACTAAACACACATTATTTGGCTTGTGTGCTGTCCATTTTCTATCATGTTAGTATTAAGGCATCTAGAATTCAAGGTAAAAGAGAAACTGACGCGGAAACGTCGCTAAATTCAAAATTTACAGCTAACCCTATCTAAAGATTTTTTTTTTATTTTAGTTTAGCTGAGATAGAGATGTCATGATAGTAATGATAAAATACATATTACTCAATAGTCGTGAAATGTTCACAATTATTTGTTCACTCATTTATTTATGCAACAAAATTGTTACACGAACTGTACACCAGAGTCTCACTGACTTTTCAGAAGACATTTCTACAAAATTAGTTAACCAACAATGCCTCACAAGTTCGACCGCCCGTTCTCTAATATGTCTCACTCAATACAGAATTTACATCGGTGGCAGCGACCTGTGGACATCAAGTAGCGCATGCCCAATAAGAAATAAAAAGCTCCAGAGTCAAAGTCACCCTGGTGATAGTTCTAGGGTTAGCACAAGTAGTAATTGTGTGAAATGAAAGTGTCAAAAGGGAATGTTTGGATGACTTTCCAAACACCCTTATGTGGGTGATTCTCCACAAAAGGTGTATTTTCATGTCCCGGGAGGGTGGAAGTTTAAAAATAAAATGCTTTTACACTAAAATAAAGAGCTAAAGTGCCGTGTGATAATACAGTTTCTGTATGTTTGAACAATATTTGAATAAAGGTCCAATATTTTAGTCCACAAGAGGTGAAATTTCATCTCCGTGGCGTGTTCCTGGGTACAGTTTTGTACCTAGTGTATGTTGTAGTATTTTTATTTACAATAACCTGAACTACTTAACAGAATAAAAAGCGAGAGTAACTCAAATTCTTTAGCTCTGTATAGTCTATATACAAAAGGCACGTTATAGATAATTTTCCACGTGGAATATGTTTGTCCTCGCACTGTAACCTCACCTTCGTTACCCAGAGATTAAGTTCTTATAAATTAGATGTTAATGGAAATCTGACGTAAATAGCTGCTGCAAAATGTGAAGTATTATTCTTATTGTTTTCTAGAAGAAATAATAGAAATATGATATGTTCCATTTTATGTTGGCAGTTTGCTGTAAACCATTAGAAAATTCTCTAGTGTCAAGCTAAAATCTCATCTCCATGGTACTTAATTTACAGTAAAAGGAATGTGTTTCAAGCCTCAAGTCACCAGATATAGCATAGTCTTAGGTGTCTTTCACATGTAAAACATAGTAACTGCATCTGTAAACACAATTAAAAGTTTCTGGACAATTACTAGTAAAATTGTCATCGCCGTGGTCCTTAACTCTGTTTCAGAGCTGACTACGGAGGCGAGTTTTTATCATTTAGAGAGAGAAATCTACAAATAATTTAAATAATTAATTGGTAATATAATTCCCAGAATAAAACAATATTTGCATTGGTACAAGGACTTCTTGTTCTTTTCAAATCTGCTTTTATATTGCATTCGTATAGGATATTTAATTTTGTTTGAAATGTTAAAAATGATTAG